>AXCO02007397.1:0-14805 GCA_000473525.2 Anopheles melas | reverse complement strand
TGATCTTGAAATCGTCTGTATCTGCCCTTTTTCACCATGGTGCTAACTACTCCCTTGCAGTGGCAGTCGAAAGACGTCCATCGAAAAGTGCAACCCCAAAAGTGCGGAACAATTGACCGGGCGTAGTGGCTACTTCATTTAAATCCACTCGATACCTGAGCAATCGCTGCCGAAAGGTGACTACTCTCGAGTGCGTTCCCAACCTTTTTGCGTCCCATCCTTCACATGCGCCCGTCGATTGAAGCGTTGTTGCCTATTAATTGCACACTGGCTGAGATGTTCTTGAAATTGCTTGGTCCTAAAATCGAAGCCCTCCTTTTTTCTACGCTTGCTGTGGATGATAAATGAACCCAAATGGACATAGAGAGAGAGAGAGAGATGGCGCGCGCGTGTGTGTGTGGTAAAGGGCTGTGTGTGGTTGGTGATAAGCACTGGCACCGGGCGTAGCGAGTAAGTGTTATTCAACCACACGCTTTTGCTCCTCCGGTGCGGGTTTGCAAGCTCGAGGGGCATATGCTCTTTTTAGAAGGACCTTCTGCAGCAAATTGGTAGAAGAAGATCGACTCCCACTCGTGCGCAACACTTGGTCCGCAAAGCCGTCCGAAAGGGGGAGCAGTGGTGCAAAGTATCCGTTCCGTGCCGTGTGCGCACTTGATTGTTGATGCCAGCGGGCGTTGCAAACCCACCGTACGTGTGGGTTTTCGGTTGCATCGAGATTGCTCTCTTGAGAAAAACGAACGAGCAGGTTGGTACCGACACCGACAGACACGGAAAGACAGATAGGACATGCGAGCCAGCTGGAAAGAGTCGTCCAAATCAACCCCGAGCAAGTAGGGGTGTGAGTGGAATACACTTCCTTACGCTTCAACCGTCGACGGATCGAGATAAGGGATTTTTAATATTGTGACGTTTCCTTTTGCTTTCGCTCCCGCACGAACCAAGGGCAGCAAAATTCAAACTTGACAGTTTGCTCGTGACACAACCGACGCACGGCGTTGTCAGGCGAGCGTTACCTTTTCCCTTCGATAGAACAGCCATCCCACCCATCCAACTCCCAGACTGATACGGCCGTGCTGGAGAGAATGGGACAAGAATCATCAGGTACTTTTGTCACGATTTTTCTGCATTCAACAATGCACCGCAATGCACTGTGCTTGGGGGGAGGGAGGTTAAAATGCAGCGACGATACCGCCACTCGGGTAGCGTCTGTGAGGGTGCCGTTGGCGTTAGTTAGGGATAAGAGTGCAAAGAATAGCACTTCGGGCGTCTGCTCCGGGACTGCTTTTCCTTAGTCAGAGCTTTTCTTTTCATTGAACAGTGTCTCTGCTGTTGTTGTTGTTTTTGCCGCAGCTGCTGGCCAACGCTGTGAGGCATACGTTATCTTCAGCATTTTGAATGGGACCGTTGGAACATTGGGATTTGCAGATGCATTTTTCTTTGTACTGGGGCCAGACTATTAATATTTAATTCACCTTTACCAATAAGTCAATTCAAAAATTTACTCAAATAAATTAGGATAAGAAAATGAATTTATAATTAAACAGGTAAAACAACGCTATTAACTATAACTTGGACAAGTAAATGATATAATGCAAATTAAAATATGACATAATAAATATGAAAGGTTAAACCTAAAAATATCGATTTAACAAATAGAAAAAAATGTAAATACAAATGTAAAATAAGTAACAGGTCATAGGTACTAAAGAATAAACTGATGAAAGAGAAACGAAAATTAAAAAAAAAATAGTAAAATAAATAATAGTAAAATGGAAGTAAATATAACAAGCAGAAAACGATATAGCAACACCGAGTGAAGTGTTGTGATAACAACAAAAAGACATAAAATGAAAAAAGTAAATTCTTTCCTTTTCTATTTACTATTTTCTATTTACTATTCTATTTACTATCTATTTTTTAAGGAAAAGTTTTCTATTTACAAAGAATGAAATCACTCAAAAATGAAAAGAAAATGAAAAAAATGAGCACGTTAAGCTAGGAGATCATAATTTGTAAATCTGAAGACAAACTTGAAAATAAAACTAACACACTAAAGGTTCCATGTGTAACAATAGTGAGAGAAAAGAATTACGTATAAATATCTGGTGTTTTGTTGAAGAATTTCGCTGAGGATTACATTCGTTTTTAAACATTTTTAACCATCAAAAGTGTAATAAACTTCTACACTCCATTTTGACCACGGTCACACCCACTGTTAGTGATCGGAAACATTCTTTGCCTTTAAAAATATGTGAGCTTAAATACTCTTGCTTCATTCGCACTGGCTGTACACCCGAGACGCCACAGCGACAACCACCCCGGAAGCGAAAGGATACTTGGCGGGCATGGAGAAGGACACCGATACCTACCCACTTTTCTTTCATGTGTTTTCTCTTTTTTCAACCTATCTTCCAGCGCCAGCACAAGCAACCAGTGTGTGTTACGATGCGCTCGAGACACACACAAGCGTGCGCGCTCGCGGAAACATACCCGCAGAAGGGAAGCGTTTTTCGTTTGATGTATTTTCACTTTTTATCGTAATAAATGATGGCACATCGCTGCAGTATAACATTCGAGAGGACGAAACAGACAGCCAAGCGTGAGAAGGAGGACCAAAGAAACGGAAGAACTCCAAAAGCTGCATGGTCCAAACGACCACACCAGGAATTCTTCAGGGAAGGGTTTTCTTCGCTTCTCTTTTCTGCCTCTTCTCGTTTGCACACTGTAGAGGCACTTTAAAGCTGCCATACCCGTGGTCCCGTCGAGGCCAAAGAACAATCGTGCGCTCTCGAAGCGTGGCAGCCAGGGCAGAAAAGGGGCGCTTGGAGAGCGACAAGCGTCTTGCGCGACATCGTCGCGTGTTGAATGCGCTTGTGACAAAGCGTTTTATGCAGAACGTGTCTGCATCCGCGAGTGGGAGATGGCCACTCGTGTCGGCTCGGCACCCAGGGGCGGAGAACAGGGAATCGCTGAAGCAGTCGTAGAAATTGCATCGAATGCACATCGCTGTGCGGGATGCACATTGCATGGGTTGTGTCCTCCCAAGCACCACCGTCACCAGTCGATTGGCCACATACGGTAGCGTCAGACACGTACGTACGTTTCACTTAAAGGAACACACACGGATGATTGTCCCTTCGTACGGTGGTGACGATATGCACTCCTTCCCACACTTCTCCGGCGACGGCCGTGATAGTGAGTACCTTTGCGGAAGGTATCGTACACCCGCACCCGTGGGGGTATATTTTTTCTCGCCTCCCTCAAGCTGCCACCTTCCCTTTTTGCAGTCTTTTTTTGCGCTGTATATTTGATGAGCGACGGATTTCCTTTGGCGCAAAGAAAAATGGCACAGCGGACGAGGATGTTGTGTGGCCAGGCAACACCACCACCACTTACTTTGCATAAAATTAATCTTTATACATCCTGACGTGTTTGAGTGTTACTTCGTGATCAAATAATGAAAAATATGATTTTGTTCGTTTGCTTAAAACTTCTGCTTCCTGCTTTCGTTTACACTTACGCGCACATACGGCCACACTCCTTTGCTTCACACATGGAAACGATGGGAGTGATTGAGCCGGGAGTGTGGCGCCTTCTTGTGCTCTTCGCTTGCATCGTCAGGCTTCCGGGTTTCTCGACCGTCTGTGAACGGTTTGATGCACGTTTTGTAACGATGGAAGCCACTTACGATTTCTGGTGGCTTGTTTCCCTCGCTTCTGCAGTCGGGAGTATCTTCCCAAGGCTCGGAATCGTCGAATGTCCCCCGGAAAGAAAGGTGCACACAAAGGAGTGAGAATAAATGTGAAATGTTAGTACCACAGGTGGTGGGAAATAGTGTGTGGTGTGTGTGGTTTGCAATGGAATTGCAATCATTTGCGGTGCGAAGTGTTGTGCTGCTGCTGATGATGATGATGATGATGAGTAAGTTTCGGGTTTGGTGTAACAAACGATTCATCTGTCACTGATAAAGGAAGGAATGGCATTATTGGTGTTCAATAACCGAGAAAAGAGGACTCAATTGATGAAGGTCACACAGTACTTCAAGAAACAGAACACAGATTTACTATATAATTTAGCATTGGCCTTTTCACTGAACCAATTGAAAACGGTTCACTTAGGGCATTTGATTTGCTACTTAAAATTTAAACGTTTCGTTCACAAAAATTGTTATTTGCAAACGCAACGTAGCGCTTCCCAAGACTGGATGTGTTAATATGCTAATGGTTCACAGGTTTATCGCTGTGTAAATCTCACCACGAACGTACGAACCTGAAAACGAGCCCATCATTACGACCGAAACCATTCCCGCACAGCACCATCAACATAAAAGCGAATGAATTCGTAACGTATTTGCATTAGCTGGCCAGTGGCAGTAGCCAGATCCAGACTAAAATCAAGGAAGGATTAGGAAGTGGAATTCCATTAAACCAGCCCGGAAGAAACCGGCCGTAGTATACAAAACGAATTGAAGATCCTTCTTGAGCCGGCCATCGATCAAGGAATCGGGATGGGCTGTACCAAGTAGAGCGAGTTACTTGCGAAATCTACACCCTATCCAAACAAAGTCCATCCCTTCCGTTGATGTACATTCCTCGAACAGGTGATGGCAAAAAGCGTAGACTTTAAGGTCCGTTCGTTTGTACCCGAGCCCTAAGGGCTATCACTTTACTCGGTATGTGTGAGCGTGTGTGTGTGCGTGTGTATGTGTGTGGATCCAATGCCTCTTACGGTTACGGTTCAAATCCTTCGGCAGCGGCATATCACTTGACACGAATTGGACACGTCTTGAGTTTTCCCATAATCTGTCTCGAATCGAGAACCCTTTTTCCCGGTGCGTTCGTTGTACCTTCTTCTGCCCGCTGCCTAGATGGAGCAGTTCGCCCCCTTCGATTGCAAGCGTACGGTTACGGTTGAATAAATAGCGGAACCTGGACCCGGGCAAAGCTGCGGGAGGTACGGTATGGTATGGTATCTGTTTTCAAAGCAGTTCACATTCACAAATGAAGCCTTTAATGGGTTTCTTCGTTGCACAGTAAATCTACAGTTTAATATATGGCCCCTGCCAGCGCCCGTGTGCCTTGTGCGTTGTGCTCGAAAGCGATAGTGCAAACGCTAGCAGATATCGGAAAGCAGGTTCCTCTTGGTGTGGAGTGAAGGCTTGTAGAAATGTTTTCTTGGTAATTGTAGCTGAGGGAGGGGGGGGGGAGGAGGGTATCACCTACCGCGTACGGACGGGGCACGGTGTGCGAAAATGTGCACCGGATCTTGGACGTTGTCGTATCTTGCCCTGCACAGCGTTAGCTTTGCGTTCGTGTCGATGTTTGCTCCCTCCAAAAATCCCTTGCCCAAAATGCTGAGCTCCCTTTTCCATAGCAGTGCTTTAATGTGAATGTATTAAACGGGGGTTGGGAATCGGAAGGATCCCGGGCCATGGCCGAAAATAGCTCCCCGAGACGCCGCCCTAGTGTCGGCATACGGGGATGGTCGTCGATCGGGTAACTATTTATAGATAAAGATGTAAACACAGGACTTGATTCATTATGTTACACATCTCGTTGTCCCAGGCCGAGCCGAGGGGTACACCATACATGGCCAGAGTTGAGAGCACTGAGTCGTCCTCGATCGACTTATGCGGTGTCCAAACACCGGGGCATTGGGATGGGAGATGAAAATCTGCCCACCAGGTTGTGTAGCTACTGGTTGCTGGCCGCTTGTGTTGTCCAATCTATCCAGCAGCGATGTTGTAAAGAACCTTCCACCACTTCAGGCAGGCTGTGTCAGCCGAGAGGCGCACATTCATTGTTTGCAGGGATTCAACTTGTTGATGATGGATCCAACCGAAAGCAGGGCAAGCCTTTTGATGGATGACGAAGGAAGTTGGGAATTAGGAAACGGGTAGTGCCGTTGAATATTGTGTCTTGAAGGAAGTGGTGTATGTGTGTGCGTGCTGTCCTGTTATCAGGTGACGGATTGCGTTGGAATGCTTTGTGCTTGCTGAAGCTGAACTGAAAGGATAGTGACAATAGAATTATAAAGTGTTGGCTTTTAAATGGACTAAATGGACGAAACAAATGGAAACAAACTGAATTTAGACATTTAAGGAAGGATGGTGTTTTGTGTTTTGTTGTTGTTAATAATCTGATTTTCTAAATCAAGTTTTACATATTTGTAACGTAGTGTCTGAGCAACTGTTATTATTGTTATATTCACATCCTAAATACGTGTAGATTCATGTTTGTATAATTCTGTAGTTACGAACATACTAGCAAGTGCACTGAAGAGTGTCATAGCAATAAGTAGATCCACAACAATACAAACACCAATAAAAGGGTTTTCCAGCAATCAAACTTTAACACGAAGTGAAATGATGGAACGACACAAACCTGCTTCTTCCATTGCTGTTGGTTGCGAGTTTTTCCACCACGTACTAAGTGTCATCCCGCGCACCATCTGTGACCATAGTGACCGGGCAGCCTGGAGCCCGGCTCATCTATCAACGCAGGAAGCCATGCTGAACAGTCAGCCATACACCATCCATCCAGCCACCGTACGTGATGACGTTAGATTCTTAAGCACTTCACTGCTGCTTTCTTTCTTGAGTGGAGTTTGAGTTTCCGGCCAGCAAAATACCCCCTTACAAGGAAAAGACAGCTTCTGCTTCTGCTGCTGCTGCTGCTGCTGCTGCCCCTCTCTGAGTGTCCGGAACTGCAACAGTTTCGGACATTTAATGATCGAGTGTTTGTCGCAGCGCTTCTTGCCCGATTTGTGTCTTGACTTTCCTGTATGTGTGTGTGTGTTTTCTACTTCTATAATTGCGACAGCAATATCCGCTTTCATCTTGGTCAGCGAAGTGCTCACTATTCTCCTCACTTGAAGCTAACCCACAACCGACTTTAGCCTGGAAGGGGAAGCGGGGGGTGGTGGGGGGGGGGGGAGCGCAAGTGGTTTGCAAACCACCGATGAAGGCGAGCATCTTAACCCTATTAGTTTCTCGTGGTGTGTGGTGAAACGGCCTGAGCAAGACACTCGTTCGTCCCTTCCCTCGCAGCCTGGGACGCATCGAAACGGTGCAGGAGGAAGTTGAACGCTCCTTCTTTCAGCGAAGAAATCGTTTCATGAATCGTCCTTTCACTATGGTTGCAGATAATGGTGGTACACGGTAGCCATTCACGGGGTGGGATCTCATAAATGGATATGAGTATTATGTTCATAATTTATATTTAGTTATTAAATTTCCTCCGATAAAATCGTATCGTTGCCGTTAGCTGCCACACACACACACACACACACACACACACACACACACACACACACACACACACATACACACACACGGTCGTCCCATCTACCTGACTGCACTGCCATTTGGCCAGCAGTCATTGAACGTTACTAGCACCGAGCAGTGAAAGAGTATGTTAAACGGTGAAAGTTGATGCTTAAGTACCATTTTAGTCTCCCAGTTCCTGAGACGTGGAGAGCGCTTCCGATATCCCGGAGCGTGCTGCTAGAGTGCGAAGATGACGGAGAACAATCTCGATTGGAGCGAGGAGTGGAACTGGGCAATGGGTGATAGTAAAAACCGTCCATCCCAGCTCAGAACCCGAACGTTATTGACAAGAGTATGTGGACTGTATGAAAACGACTGCTAAACGGGACTGCAAAAGGATGAAGAGAACGTGTGTGTGAGTTGGATCCCGGAGATGTTAATTAATGAACATGACGAGCCAGTTGCTGGCGAGCGTACGGTGTAATGCAATTATGGCTGGTGAAAGGTGCGAAGGTAAATGGCATTCAAATGAAGTTAAATTAGCCACCATGCGAAGGATAAGTGTAATAATGGGCTATTATTGGACAAATTTTAAGCAAACCGATCGAGGATGTGGGGAATGCGAGAAGCGGGAGCGTTGTACCGGCGACCGGCGGATCTTAATGTGCCGGAGAGTTATGGAAGCGATTAAAGTTTTTCGATGTTTCGATGCGACAATTACGACCGGCGATAATAGGAGCGAATGGGAATGGGTGGGTACCTGGTGCGAACGGAATAGATTAACGTTGTGGTTTTATACGTTAATGCGAAGAAGAAGTGAGTTAGTTTGTGGAGTTTCTTTGGGTGGAAGAGAAGAGTATTTCCTTCATTGTAGGGAAGGATAATTGCTAACGATCGCAGTGGTGGGTTAAGGATGTCGGGGGCCCTAAGCGGTGGGAAGAGTCGAAGCTTCAATCCTTGATGAAGCAGAGAGGGGAGCGATGCTCATGGTCGCTCAGTACGTCTACCGTGAAACCCGCCAATGAATGATCTGGCTAGATCTTGTATTGTAATGGTGCATGCTCATTTATTCTTTAATACATGAATAAAATGACTTTTTAGTGCTAAAATAGATTAATCTTTTCGCGATGTTACCTGAAGGCTTTACCATATTAATTGAACTATTTCAAACAATTATTGTTTTTAATTTTGTTGTAAACTTCCCTAAACATTCAAAGCTTCAAAAACGAAGGGCAGCATCAATACATTTATTTTAAAAACTCACTGGCTTGTCAGTTCTGTTCCAAACTTCCCATCTTGCTACCGTAAACATTCGGACTAATTCACCACTCGGTACCGACTCGGGCGTTTGCTTTCCGGGTGAAAACTTTGCCTGACCCGTTTTGGAGAAAGTTTAACCCATCACAACAGCACAACTTGCGCCATCGATTTACCCGGGCGCAAAGTAAACTTTGGCCGCACAAGAAATCAATTAATTTATGCTCCGGGGCGTTTTGCCATCCCCGTTTGCTGTCCCTTTGTAACAGAGTGACAGAGAAGTGGGAAGAGTAAGAGGGGATTGTATAGGGGGCCACGTTTTCGGTTGGGTTCGATCCGGTTGAAGGAATCATCTTGCGAAGCATGAAATTTGATTTTGAATCCATCGGCTTTTTCTTTGCAAGAGTAGCACAACGGCTGCTTACAACAAAAAACGAGGGATGAATGCACAAGCTGATCTGATTTCATTTCCATTATGGAATTTGTAACTTTCTTTTCCCTCCCTTCCCCAAAACCGGGCCAGCGATGAGCCCATCGCTCTATCGCACTGTATCTTCGCTGCGTAGTAAAGTAATTTTTTAATTGTGTTAGCTCACTGGGCCCATTGGAGGCGGTTGCTGAAGACATGTCTTCAATGTGGGGGGTGGAGGCAGGAAAGGAGATAAGATTTTCGGGACGGCTTAATCAAAAAACTAATTCCCGGGCAAATTGGTGCGAGCGGAGAGGCGCCGGCGAACCCAAAAGTTTTCGATTGATTCCTTTTTTTCTGGAATAAACCCACCAGCCGGTTTGGGCAACAAGTTGTCTCTAAATATTCGTCCCATTCGCCCAAACACAGAACATGGGAGGTTATGGGGATACAGAAGGAGGTGCAGGTTGGCCGTAAATATTTACTTAAATTATAAATTCAAAACTCCATCGCACAATTTATTATTTCTTCGGCTTCGGCGGGAAAGCTTCGTCGGAATCTCCGTCTTAACAGGTTGTTGCTACGAAGTGGATGGGTTCTCATCCTGTTGATCCTATTTAGGATTTGTGCAAGCGCTGGTGGACCGGAATTGAAGGCGTTTTTCTTGCGATTGATGCGATTCGGTGGGCAAGATTGTTCAATGGTGTTAGTTTGTAATTTTATTTACCCCTGTTGGTGCGATTGCATGGTGTAAAAGTGTCGCCGTGAAAGGTAACGATTTTTTGCAACATTTATAATAAATTAAGATGCCATAATTTGTCACCGGAAATGCTGCTTAAAACCTTAAAATCAGGAAACTGGTTTTTCAGCGTTTAAATGGCACATCCCGGAATGGGAATCGTTTTAAAAGTACCTTCTCATCAGAATTGCACCACATCCTTCCATCCATGCCATCGTCATCAACATCGTCACCATTACCGCACCACTATTGTCTCGCCGGATAATGTTTGCACAACGGAATGAAGAGAATGAAAACCCAAAAAAAGATAAATCCTCGATCCTTTACGGCACAAAAGCGGGACACCAACCAGCATTTGTCAGCATGTGCGATGGCGCGCTCGCTCGCTCGCTTGCCGGACCGCCATACAATAATTGATTAATTTCGGCTATTTGCTCAATTTGTTTGAATTCAATTATGTTGTTTGTACGAATTATTTCCGATGACTGATTATGATTTCACCACCGGCTGCAGCAGTGCTCGCTCTCACCACCGCGCCCTGCTGTCTTGTCCTCGTACGTACGCACACAAACACACACGTGTGTCCCTCCCCATTTGCCAATTCCCGTTTCGGGAGCGCATTGTTTCGTGTCCAGCGGGAAAACTCGCTTTTTTTCTGCGAGCGAAGAGTTTTGGGGCTGGATTTGCTGCATTGTTGTTCTTTCCCATTCGTGCCGTTGCTGGTTCTGGCGGTTCGGGTTCCCGAAGGGTTGTTGGTAGCAGCGATAGCTGGCAGTGTCGATGTTTGAGTGTGGATTTGAGGCATAAATTTCTGCATCCACCTGCTAGTAATATGGACACCCAGCGCTCGCGTCAGTTGTTCGGTTGAAGGGGGGTTTTCGGCCAGAAAGTGATGTGTTTGTGTAGTGGTTACGAATTAAAGCCCTGTTAATCCGGTCGGTGTTGATTTTTCCGTGAATTTTGGTGATTTACTTAGCAGAGGGAATAATTTTAATATTTTGGTGAGCTGAATGTGTGCAACAAAATTTCTTGTGGTTTTACGTTTAAAATAGAGTCTTTTTCAATAAAAAAAGACAGTAAATTTCTATAAATTTAGACTGTAGGCTAAGTATGAACTAGAATTCACACATTGATCTTTTTGGTCAGTACAATTGGAATTCATAGTGGAATTATCGTTCCAATTGTATTATTTAGGATTTTCTGATACCCAGTTAACTGTTGCGAAATATCGTATTGGATTTCGACAGTTGAATAGAAACATGTAATCTTCGATAACAATTTCACACCCATTGCCCTTTTATTTGTATAAAATATAATCAGATGCAGTCCTGTCACCACTAACGACCCCCCAATCCCGGATTGAAAAATGCGTCTTGAAAGGTGTCTGTAAATGCGACGAGTTGAGCAACCGCACTGCCTAAGCCCCAAACTTGCAACACTCTAATCCGTTACACAAACCGCCCATCCATGCATCCGCCCTATCCCCAAACCAAAGAACCAGCCGTGCCAAACGTTGCATAACAAATCGATTCTAGCAAACAAACAGCACACCGGCTTAAAGTAAATCAATTCCCACCAAACCGGCCGCCCCTCCCCCGCCCCAGTATCGTCGCTAATGCTGTGGTGCAGAGCATTATTTACACTGGAGTTTACTGGAACTGGCCGATCGGTGGACGAGCCGGTTCCATGAGGGGAGAGGGTTTACAGCAAATGCGTTGGAAAATGTGAAAAGCTTGTACCTTGTCCTTTAGGCACCGCACGGTGGGTTTTTTGTTGCTGTTGTTGTTGTTGTTGCTTGTTGTGTGCAACCCCATCTAAGTCCACTCCAACCCACACATGCACGAGGCACAAGGAAAGGTGCTTAGGGTTGACCCAAAATCCGTCACCACTGGGCACCACGACGTTTAGCTCGGGACGCTCACACACACACACACACACACACACACACACACACACACACACACACACACACACACACACACACACACACACACACACTCAAACTGACACGCACTGTATATATTGTATTCAATTTGCCGCTGCATCTCGTTGATCCGGTTACGTTGTGCAAGTGGACCGGCTTCATCCGGGATACAGGATTGTGACAAAAACCACACACACACACACACGCATGTGCTCCATTAGATAGGTATTTGTGTTTTACGACAGAGCCAAAGCATACCCGAGGGAGATTGTGGTGGGAGCATTTGAGCCGGCCGGCATTTAATTGCGCTGCGACTGCATTTACGCGTGTAACGCAACCCCCTCTCTCTCTCTTGGTGTGTGCGTGCGTACGTGTGCATCTGCTGGACGTGCCGCAAATAATTCGAAAACAATTATCAGTTTTCAAATTCATTGAACAATGTAATCCTCTTTCGTGATCGAGTCCACCGCTGGCCAGCGTTGCGTGTTGTGAGGCTAATGGATATCCAAATCTGATAATGATACATGACTGGTGAGCAACCGAGGAAGTGGAGCGGCGGTGCCGAGGAGGGGAGTTTGAAGTGCAGCACCCAGTCGGCACCTCGTTGTGGCATGTGGCAACAAACTGAACAGCGTACCACACTGAAGAGATATTGCTAGTGTGTCTTTTCACAAGCGCACTATGCATAGAGCCCTATCCATCTATTAAACGCATGCACGTATTATCTACCAACTACGTGGGAGATGCAGTTCACTCAACTGGGTTTTATAGTTGTCCAATTCATGGCAATGTGTGCGGAATGAGAAGAAAACTAATAAAATTATCGTTTTCCAATGGCTTGTGCTGTGGGTTAAGGATTGCTGCTCGAGCTAGAGCATTCTTTGCTCTCCTAGGAAAA
The DNA here is from genome assembly GCA_000473525.2 of Anopheles melas. Classification (NCBI taxonomy): domain Eukaryota; kingdom Metazoa; phylum Arthropoda; class Insecta; order Diptera; family Culicidae; genus Anopheles; species Anopheles melas. The sequence goes on along the minus strand of AXCO02007397.1, from coordinate 2,311 downwards.
GCGGAAGAAATCATGTGCGAATTCCTCTACAAAAGAGATGCCAGAAGCCGTCTCAAAAATGTATGATTAATCCCTTCGGCATAAGAGAAAGTGCTATTTTAAAGCTATGCAAGGCAAACAAGGCAAGGCAAGGTATGGGGGCTTATTCCATCTCGGTGCTAAGTATGCTGTGCTGAATGCGCTTTCTCCAATCAGAAGGAAACATTTTCATGGCCCCCTCGGACTGCGGCATTGGTGTATTTTTCCAACGGCTCTACTTCAGTGGTGTGAAACTCTGTTTGAGACTATTCAAACCGGTCTTTTTTTTAGGTGAATTTTATGGTTCTTTAAATTGAAATGGTTATTAATTTATCAAAATTACATTATATTTCTTTATAGTGACAGAATGTTTTAAAACCCCCTAAACAACTCGTATGTTTGACATCCCTGACCTCGCCCCGATGGTACCGTCGTAAAAATCTTTAGCATTAAAAGCCTTTCATATACAAACGCTTCTCATTACGCATACACTCACCCATACACACACGCATACACGCACCCACAAGTTCATACACACAAATGATCAGACCCGGATGGGCCCAAAAATTGGACCAGTCGGATTGGTTTTGATTGTATTTTATTTCGCAATTTGTAGCAGAGCTTACGATCTGTGCCAGCTTTCGGTATCGGTATTTTGGCAAACGAGCATCAGTGAGCACCCCAAAGGGTGGTAAATGAGCCACTACCCTGCGGGCTGAGGAAATATTCCCAGAAGAGCACAAAAAATCGCTTTGAACTAACCGGTTTACTCCAAGTTGTGCCCATTTCTCTTCTCTCTTACTCTTTCTCATACTGTGGACTGGTTTTTGGGGCTCTATTTTTGCTATGTTGACGATGGCAAAAAATATTTCCTTCCCACCCTAAACCCTAACTCCAGCTCCTACAGCTTAACCGAAATCCTTTACGCTTTGCGGCACGCATTTTCCGATCATCCTAAAATTGCTGCAGCGGAATTGAGGGCTTTCCGGTTTCTAAGGCTTCTAATTGAACGAGCTGCCGAGCCCATTTTTCTACTGATCTCCTGCTGGTCAGCGTGCCGAAGCAGCCACCGGTGTTCCGATGCGCATAAGCCCGCTCTACAAACTTTCATCCCACCGCCGGCCCGCCCGGCGATATCGTAGGGAGGTCTTGCAAGGTTTAATTTTATCATCCACCAGCGCAAGCTAGTGCGGTACTATCGGTTTTTAGTTGAACGATTGTTGCATTGCGTACATATTCCATCGTTGCTCGTTCCGAGGCAGTTCGGAAAAGTTTCTCTACAAAAGCCTCGTTGGTTGCTTGCATTCGGTTCCGAGGTTGCAAACGTAGCAGCAGCACCAGCAGCAGCCGTAAATACCATTTTGCCCCGTTTATGTTGTAGCGTTCGATTGCGCTGCAGTGGTTCGGGGGTCGTGAATTGCGTCCATCAAGCCAGTTTGCGGTGCGATGCTGTGGAGTGAAGAATGGAGCAGATTTTCAGGAGAGTATCGCCCTCTGTTCGATGGCATTCCGGGATGCGGGCACAAATTCGGCGCCGCACGTTTTCGTGTGCCTGTGTGTGTGTGTGTGTGTGCACTTCAGCACAATCCAATCCAATCAGTCACAGTACGGTGGAGAATTAGAGAACGGCTACTTTGAACGCACCGTTTCGTGCGTACGTACATGGGATGGGAAGACACACATACACAAAAAAAAACCCCAGTTGTATGTGAATGAATGCATGCCCGTACCAGGCGTTTCCATTCGCTTCCCACTGGTGCATCTGCTAGCAATTTGTCGGGGTAGTTTGTTGTTTGTTTTATTCCGTTTTCTGCTTGCACTGCGTGAAAGGACTTGTACTATGTGCAGTATTTTTTGTTGTTGCGCGCGACTACTTCTCCATCGTAGACGTTCGGCTGGGGCCGATTTTCTGCTTCGATTCATTGCAAACATGTTGCGCGATTTCGACCGAACGGATTAATTACTGGAGCTGGCTGAGCGAGTGGTAGAATTTGTGCAGGCGGCGTTTTTGTGCATGTGACATTTTGTTTGCGGTCCTGCATGTGTCTATCAACGAAATGGATGATGATCATGCTTAAACTGTTGTTCTATTAGTTACAGAAGCTGTCGAATGGTGGGGTTTTTGCTTTGAAACTGTCGTTTTTAGGGGACTATTAATTGAGAACAGAACGGTGAGATAGAGTCGTTGCCACTAAATAAGGTTAAAATGTTTGTGGCTAAGGCACCAATTCAAGTTTCATTGCTATCAGTTTTTTTTTACTAAATGGCAACAATTTGTGAAATGTAATGCCCG
>AXCO02007396.1:0-14817 GCA_000473525.2 Anopheles melas | reverse complement strand
TATTGTTAAAAAGATTCATTACAGTCCAGAAAATCACACACACCTTTACTGAACGCTTATCTTCTTTACATCACTCAATAATTGCTCTTCACAGCGTCCTCTCTTTTCCCCCACTTTAAAAGACCGTCTCCACTACACCCACCCTCTCTCTCTCTCTCTCTCTCTCTCTCTCTCTCTCTCTCTCTCTCTCTCTCTCTCGAAGTGAGCCTCTTTTATTCGGAAAAAAGCTTCCCCGATGGTGCGAATATGATACGCGCGATAATTATGCATGAGAAGATAACGTGCTTCCCCCTCTTAGTGAGTGAGAAGAAAACGTTCAAGTCAAAACGATTCCTCACAGTGAGACGATGATTTTGGCGCTGCAAAATTTAAAGCTCCACCCCATCGACCCACACACACACACACATACACGGGTGGTAATTTAAATTACCCTCTCTTCATGTTTTGCTACACATATTTGATTTCACCACACACCCACCCAGCCGCCAACCTCAAATAGGCGCCTATACAGCACAAAAAAGAGGAGGTGGTGTAGAGGGCACCACGCTAATTTTTCATGATTATTCACAATCATTTTAAAAGCATCCCATCATACACGGGGGCGTTGCAGAGGCAGCAGCAAAGGCTCAATTAAGCTTCGATCTGGCCAATTATTGTTGGTTGCTTCCTTCACAATGCAGCAAAAAAAAAAAAAAAACAAAAAACAAGTATAAGAAAAGCCTTCCTTACCACACAGAGAGTTCACACACACTGCCTCATTATCGCCGCGGCACGCGCTTCTTGGCACAATTTAAACGATAAATTCGGTTTTAGTCCGCAAAATGGTACGAAGGGTTAACAGTGAGTAGACAAAAAACCTCCCGTAGCAAAACACAACACACAGAAACAAAAGGACAAAACAAACCGTTGGTGTGTGCGCACAACTGGGTAAAACATGGGCGCAAAATGCTGGTGCGCTTGTTAAACATACTTTTGTTTTTTTTTTTTTTTTGTTCGAACATGTGGATTGAAGGGGGGCTTGTATTTTTTGTGCGTAATACATGTATAAAAAGTATCTTCGGACAGTGCAATAATGCAAGTGGGAAAAAAGCGTCTTGTTGACCATCAGAACGACCTGTATGGGCAGTACAGGTGTGTAGAGACGGGAGAGAGAGAAAAAGTCACTCTTCTGCGCAACAAAGTTATGATGCAAGCGCGCAAACGGCAAACTCCACACACAAATGCGTGACCTTTGCAATACGCGAATGAAAAAAAACCACACGACAGCATACAAACAAACGTGTGGTTTTTTGTCTACTCTAAGATTGTAATAAATACGCAAAAGGTTGTGCTGTACTTTGAAACAATCTGAAATAACCCATAACAAATTCATAAAATTTCTTGTCACTTGAAGTTTTTTTTTTTTACTTATTTGTTAAAGCAGCAAAGAGCTTTCCATTTTTTGTTCTGGAACTAAGCATTACGCGGGTATTTAAAAGATATTTCTTTAAAAGATACAGCGCAGCTTAGTTCCTTAAAAGATATTTCCTTGAAAAAGAAAAGAATCCTTAAGGTTTTTATTCGTTAAAATGATTTTTAATTTTTTGCCTTTTCTTTCCACTTACATGCGATTAGGCGCAAACATTGTGTTTATACTACCTGGTTGACATGACATTTGTTGAAAATCAACTTGACTAAACAGAAGAAAACAACAAGATAGTAGAGCATGACTAGTTGGTTATAAGAGACAATTATGTCATGCGCAAACAACTGAAACAGAAAAAAAAGATAGTTTAAAGAAAGAAACAAACAAACAATACAAAAGAAGTTGCATTTGCAGCGTGTGCGCACCACCACCCAACGATGATACATTGAAAATTGGCCCGTAGCTATTTCAACCATCTGGAAAACACTAATTGAGCAAATACGTTCACCGGCCCAACGTGGCGGCACACTGAGGGCATTGAAAAAAAGGGCCTCTCGGCCTCTGCCCAACCCCAACGACCAAACGATTCCAGTAGCAACAAGCTACAGCCGTAGCCGTAGCAAATGGCAAATGTTTCGAATAGTTGCTGAGCCTTAATTAAAATTGCATTTCATACACTGCCACCGCCGCCACACAGGCCGCGTGCTTGTATTGCTCACCGTTTTGAAGGTTATGGTGCGTTTGTTTTGCCGGCACCAGAGTACACCTTTTGACTACTGGACGCGCGCCGCGCCATCTGGATGGCGAAGGTGGTGAGAAAACTTTGCTAACGCTGCACCGTTCGCGTTCCATTTGTTTATCTCTGGGTGAGGTTGATTTTGTTTTGTGTGTGTGTGTGTGTGTGTAATTCTTCTAACAGACAGTAAATGGTAGATAAATCTATCTTATCTGCTGCCACTTTACGCAACGTCCGTGGAAGTGTGTACCTTGAAACTGATAGAAAAGACAACATATTTTACGCTCAGCTCAACGCGCCTCACAATACGCGCGTGCAATCGAGTACCTCACATTAATGGTTTATGCTGTCCCAGGCTAAAAAGGCTGGCCATAGAGAGCACTCTCTAACAGTACAGGAGCAGCCTGAACCCATTCTAAACCACGGTAGCTCATAATCAACTGGTGATGGTTGCTGTTCCCGCGCACGATGACACATACCCCACACACTCCGTCCTGCAGCAGAAATTAATTGCATCTATTTTCAGTGCATCGTGAGGAGTGTGTGTGTATATATGCCACACACGGGTGCAGCATTCCACACTGCACTGTGCACGGTACTACTCGCGGTACACACACGCCGTTTCTCTCTAACACGACAAAACCAAATCGCGCACCAGCATCGTTCTCGTCTCGTCGCCAGCAAAACGTGCCTTGAAAGTGAATTTCAAGCAAAAAAAAAAGTGGCAGTTCTTTTGAAAGACCGCCACCCGACTGGCTGGTTGGCAGGGCAGGCAGGGGGAAAGGGAAAGGGAACTAAGGTGAAACGGAAAACAACTTTCAAGTGCCTGCTCCGGGAGGCTAAGGCCGGTGCAGCAGCAAGCGCAAACAACCGACCCACAACCGCCGTTAGACTACAGCAGAACGCGGGAGGCAGAGCAAGCAGAACGGTTTGTTAGAAATGAAAGCCTCACAGGAGGAAATCTCCGCCACACTAAACAACCACGTGAGATCATGGTGGAAATGTGAGAGAGGGAGACTGTGTGTCCTCCCAAACCCATCCCACCCCGCTCCGTTCGAAGAATTCGGCAATGGGGCACTTGTTTATGATTAGGTTTTGTTTCAACTTCTGTTGACACTTGGCGAATGACAAGTATCTGTGTGCACAAAGCGTTTTCTGCACTCTGTCTTTTAGGTGGAAAGATGTTAGTAGTGATGATGTGAACGATGTGACATGATATTAAATTTAATGTTGGATCAGTTCTGAAGATGTCAACATACTCAGGCAGTTGCGACTAGCATGCTAGGAACTCGACAGTACATAGATGTCATCGGATACTTGTTTGTGGATTTAATGATACGAACAACACGGATATCAAGACAGCTCATCATCCTGAACAGCTTCTATCCGAATGATTCCAAAATATCTGAGGCAGTAGGAATACTTTCTCAAGTGACCTGATCTTAGAGGCGTAGAGCCCAGGAGTAACAGAGTCATCAAAATCCTATAACGAACTCCTCAACAGAGCTCTTTTCTGATACACGAAAACTCATCTGGAATTCACACAAACCCTTCGCTTACTTAGAATCAATGTTGATGAGGTTCCAATCACAGAGGACCTTAAACTTTGATGATCTAAAATGATGATATCATCGATGTACTCTATTCCAATCTCATCAACTTTGTTACAAACACGTTTACGCAAGAGTCTGATACAAAAGCAGTTTGCAAAAATTGGACAAAATCCACGCGAAATTCTCAAACCCCTGAAGCTCTGATTCCCCATTCACGGGACTTGGTGGTGGTTTTCTATTAATCCATACAAATTTTCCCCGATACCCGATGCCCAAACCAATTGGTGAGCGGGTGCCAAAACACAGCCTGCTCGTGCCGCATTCAGATGCAAAACATTGTAAAGCAAATAAACACCTCCAGAAGTGACTCCATCACAAACAGAGCACAGTTTTCACGACGGATTTTCTCGTCGTTCCTGCGGGCAGTTTAAACACAGCTTAGTAGTGAGGAAAATCGGATCACCTCAACCATCACATGGACGTCGGTCCCATTGTGTGCCAACGCTGCCCGTCGGTCGCCGAGAACTGTGAGCGGAAAAATCCATCTCGTATTGCAGGAGGAGGTGCGCCTCGATACCACACACACATTCCAAGCAACTTTATCGTTGTTCAATGGCACGGAAAAATATTTACATCACCCACCACCATTTGGCACACGATTGACACGGTGTGGAATATCCCATTCGAACCACTCTTGGCTTTTTCAAAATACACAAAAGTGTGCACCTCCCCGCGGGAGGGAAATATCAACCACGTCGTTTTTGCAAATGTATATCACTCTTCTAATGAACAACAAACACACGGTGCGCTATCATCGGTGCCAAGACGGGAGGGGGATCGGTAACTGTACACAGTTCGATTTAAAGCAGCGTTACATTAGGGATGAGAGGAAAAAGAACTTCTCCATTTTCCCGTGGGCGAAAACACACACAACTCTAACACTCCAACACGACCGGCCAGTTGACCGTGGAGCAGCACGTAAGCAGTGGACTCGCTGCTGTGCAGTTGAGAAACGAAGTGACCTATCCCCAATACATCGCGCTTCTGACCCATCTCTTCTGCCATCGTTTCCTTCACCAGAAACAGATGTGTCAATCATGTCGAGCGATCTGACGCGCGCGCGCTCGCTGCTGAATAGTCTACCCCAGAACTTGGACCAGATTTCTTGCCGTGCTGCTGCTTTCGATGGTCCACCAACATCGTCGTTTGCAGGGCAACGCGTTGTAAAATGCGCGTTTCCCTTTGCTCTGTTGACCTCTTTTTTTTTGTCGTTGCCCCAGCTCATTTTGTAACTAACGCAACACACATCACACCCCCGCCAGTCTCCGTTAAGAGATAGGCGAGATTTAGCTGCGTTAAATAATCAAACCTACCCCTACCCCCATCATCGTCGTTTTCCGATGGCAATCTGTTTTGGGATGTGTGTGTTTTTTTTTTAATTTACTTTACAAAACACCCTACAACAACCACATCAATGACAGCGGCAGCTGGTCAGTTGGAGGCGGAAGTTCGGCTTGTAGTGATTTATTTCCGTGCTTTTAATAATGTTTATATGACAGGAAATATCGATTCCACTGCTACCACAGACACAACACGTCTCCTTTCTATTTGTTGGAAAAGCTTACACAAACACTCAGGTTTTCCCGTTGCTCACCATCTCTCCCAGCTTTTCCATTTCCTCCCAGACAGAAGAAGCACTTCCAGCACGGGGAAAACCAGCAATATCACAAACCCACTCGGAACGAAACGTAAATTCATAAAATATGCAAAGCTTTGCAAATCTACGAGTTCCTTTTTTTTCTGTTGTGATTCTGTTTTTTTTTTCATTGTTTTCTGTGTACACAATTCAAGCTGTTGGAAAATGCGGAGAGAGTAGCTTTGGAGTGGTGTGGTAGCTTCCCGTCCCAGCAAAACCAAGGATTAGCTGGCATTTTCCACATCCACTGGAGTTCAAGGTACAACATGGTTTATATTGGGCCCATCATCAACGTGGGGGACGATGTGATAACATCATGCGAGGCAAAGAATTCAACAAATGTAAATGGAGATATTGTGGGATTCAGTTTGAAGATTTTATTACGATATGTGAAAGATAAGAGAAGTTGACGCCGGAAGGAAATAAATCAGCTAAAATCCATCATCGTTAGGACCTTTAACGCATTCAAGAGAGACTGATAGCCGTACTGGGAATATCCAAAATGTTAGAAACCCAAATAAAAAAGAGTAAACAAGGATGCTAATACCTCTAAACGCCCAAACACACATCCGAAATGTTGGCAAGTATCTTTCCGGTGTGCAAGTATCTTGAGCATGAAAGCGCCTTGTGCACGCCACCGATAAAACTGCTCGGACAAACAGAAACGTGGGTACGTGCTTCGTGGCTCATTTAAGCTTCCTCATAACCTACGGTAGAGCACACTCCCTGTTTCGCCACATTTCACCTGTGTGGCGTCATGTGCAGCAGCAGCAGCAGCAGCGCACGAATCCAAACATGAGGAAATTTTCGGCACATAGTTTGTACACCGTTTTTTTTTGTACACTATACGTGCACTACTAGCCCACCGCCATAACAATCAACAGCTGCAGCTTCTATAAAGCGCGGAAGCAGCTACCATCGCCTATAGCCCTTTTTCTATTCCTCATTGGGAGCATTAGTTGATAAGCGTGTTGTGGCGCAGCGCAGCACCTAAGCAAAGACGCTATCTTCCGGAGAGGAATGCCGCCACATTCTGCTCACGTTTTGCTTGCAACCAAACAACCAACCGAGCATGCTTCTAATTCTCGCACTTTTCTGCACCACAAACGGCGTATGTGTGTCTTTGTGTTTATACGATGATTTTCACCACATTATCCGCGCCGGAAATCTGCACTCATCATCATCCATATATTCGTGCTGCCGTTTTAGGTTATGCGTGACAGCAAAGTAAGCAAACGAAAAAAAAACACCCCTGACACAATAAACTGTAGCGATCGATGGAATGCCATTTAGCGGACGGTCGCTCCATCTGTCCCTTACAAGGAACAAGCAAAGGTGGGACAGGAGGACAGCAGGACAGGATTGACGTCATTCGAAAAAGAAAAGCTCTAAAAGTCTAGGGGAGGAAACATGTGGGCGATGCGTGTGGTGCGCGAATTGGAAAAATCAAAACGTTTTGCTTATCAGCACACGGTTGGTAATTTGACTACAGGTGTGTGCGTGTGAGGTGAGGAGAGGATGTAAATATTCAAAAAGTATATCAACACTGTGACACGTATTATTACACCCAAGGGAATGACAGGTAGATGATTTATGGGGAGCCAGATGGAGAGGAAATGGATGAAAATGAAAAGACAGTAATATTTTTAAAATGGTTGTTGACGCCAGCGTCGTTTTCAACCATTGTTATTTGGATTAAAATATAAAATCAACTAGATTTAATTAAGTATGATATCTAAATATAAGTTTCTGAACACTTGTTTGTAATGTTCCCCAGCTATATTGTACAACACCAAATTGCTCCACTTTACAAACAACTGTGACACAAAAGTGTCCCATTATCTCTAACGTACCCACCCCGAAACATGCGCATTAAACATTAGTTTTACAGTGCTGCTGCAATCATTCCACACACACACACACGCACGACACAACAGCACAAAAAAATGAGCACAAATTACGGCAATAAGGGCACGGTGGGATAGGGTTTTCCGACCAACCGACCCCCAAAAATAGAACCCGATCAAGGAAGGAACGTCGAACGCCGCGCGAAAGACCGTTCCCTGGGTGGTAGGCTTTATAAAAGAAGGCCTTCCCATTTCCTTGACAGACAATCACTGCATGCACCAAACAACTCGGGGGTAGACAGGGGCAGGAAAGAAGTGTGTAGGCAAATGCACTCCCCGAAACCGGGGAACATTGCACTTCAAGCGCGGGGTTCTATCGCGCTCTGTTGCCGGCGCTAGTGGCGGAAGATCGCGGCCACAATAGTGTAACGACCTAGCCCGCTTCTTCCTCATGTTCTTCTTCTTCTTCTTCGTAAGGATTTTGCGACCCCCCCCTGTACTAAGGCTTCACGGAAACGACCGACACACACACACAGATAACAGCGCCCGGTAAAAAGTCAAGAATTGACGACGTTCGCAGGATGACAATGGGACCTATAGGTACCTCTCCCGAAAGATTGAGAACGAACGAACGAACGAAGGGCGGAAGACGGGCCTATACTACCTACCACTCTGGCCCCGTACTATCAGAGAGGGTTGTGTGCAAATGCCAGTGGCCGGAAAAGTGGGTGAAACTTCTTGCGAGCGCTGTGACATAATATCCGCCGGCCAGGGTTGTGCAATTGGGAGTGTGATTTGCTTTTAATAGTGAAAGCAATCGTCACCGAATCTTTGATGATTTTACATCTTTAACTTGTTCTTTAATTTTTGACATAGGATAACATCGAATCGTCATTTAAAGGGTTAATAGTTACACATTTTAACTGATTATAGACACCTTTGGTCCACTCTTTCTTGGAAAAAGCTGTCCTAGAGGTCCAAGACAACTTTAGTAAAGGGTTCTAAGCATGGTTGTAATTACTTGAAAAGCTTTATAAACAACGCAGTCCTGAAGCAGTTCGTAAATGGAAATGTTTTCTTAGGTCCTTAAATCTATTACTCATTGGATAATTTGTGACAATCTTTAAGGTATGTAGCAACTAGTGACAATTTGCCCATCCCTGGACTTCAAGTACATTGAGTGTCATTGGACTCATTCTCGATGTATCGATGGTACCAACGAAGATAACACAGTGCAGTGAGCAAAGGCGGGGCAAAACTAACTTTCTCTACCGCTTTTTTATCGATTGACGACAACGGGAACCGTCGCGCCCGTCGCGCCACTTACTCTCGTAAGCCCGAGGAAGAGGGTAATGAATCAAACGAAGTAGAAAATTCGCCGTCCGTAAGGACTTTCCACATTGTGGCGTACGTTTCCCACAGCATCAAGAGAATACAGCATTGAAATGAATCAAAAAGCCACACGAACGAACCTAGACAGTCCCACTTACGTCACCTTTGCAAGAGGGTGGTAGGTGTGCATGTTTGACCACCATTACCCTCCTCCCAACCCACACTCTGGATCCCTCTGTTTTATCGTACAAATTTCAGTGGGTGTGTAATGGCACGATCGCTAAGCATAATGGCGGAATAAACGAATGGAATCGAGCAACCTCTGGGACAGTGCTACCGTGTGATCATTATCACATCATCATCATCATCATCATCATCATTGACATGGAAGCCCCTACAGCGAAAAATAGTCTCATCGCTACTGCACAATAAGCGACCACACTCGGTCGGCGCCGTCCGTCTCCTATTTCGATTGCCTTTGCCAACCTTCTCCCCGCATTGTTTGCATCGGGCTACGCGCCAGCGTTGTGAGAACCCAATCGTGAGGGGCGTCTTTCGAGTGGCCACTCACGGGTACGGCGGCGGGCCTATCTCCGTGGAAGTGTCGCCGTCAAGTGTACCCAACAATCAGCCTTTTTGGGGAGCTGTTGTAAACCGAGAAACCTCACCTTCCCGACGTAACAACAACAACAGCACAGCTGACGAGTATCTGTGCCTGAGGCCGGTCAGTAGTAGCAGTAGTGGACTCCTTTAAATAAGCAAAACAAAAATCAAAACCACTCTCTGTCCACATTTGAGCCGTCGTTGCTCTGTGCTCCTTCTTCCACCGTGTGTTTGGTGGTTCGCCCAACGTCAACTTCGTGGCGCGCCATCGACATTCCTTATTAGTACACACGATGATCTATCTGTTCGCTGACGTTGCTGGCGTGGCAAAACAATACTCCCTCCTCTCTCTCTCTCTCTCCCTTGCTTCGTTCTTTCTTACTTTATTGGTGCTGACCGATTCCTGAACACGATCATGTAACCTTCTCCTGCTCGGTTCTCAACCTTGTGACGTCACGCGAAGGTGTTTGACATCTTACAGGGTGATGTCGTTCGGCGAAGCGTCTGTATGAAAATAGACCCACAACCTTCTTAAAATATTACCTTCCGACGTTAGTATTGAGGTTATTGGAGATATTTGCATTGGAATTGGAGATTGGTCTAGTAAAGAACTCAAGAAATTGAGCAACTCAAAGAAATATGTGTGTCTAGCGAGCGAGAAGCCCCCTGAAAAGACCTCAAAAGGCACACTCCAACTTTCAGCATTGAATCGCCTGTCAGAGTATGAGTCATGAGACATGGCTCATGGACGCACTACACACACACATGGCAGGAGGAGCACGTTACTGCTCAGGTGCAGGCCAGGAGAGCGGCCGGGCTGGCTTTTCACTCAAGATTCAAGATCATTATTCCCCTCCCTATTTGGGGTGGAGTTCGGTTTTGTCCGTGCAGATCGGTCATCAAACTTTTGCAACGCAAAAAGGTAGCACGCGCTTGTGTTTCACTGTGCCTATGCCACCAAACGTACTACCAAAAGCAAATACAACTGACTCTCGTCACATAACCGTGTCCACCGGGGCTTGGTACAGTTTTGACAACGAAATTAGTCATCGGCACTGTTAGTTTCTCTTCAATCGCTCTCCCTCTCTGTCGGCTAAAAGATGAAGAGATAGAACAATATTTGCCCCAATACTTGAAACTCCCCAATTGAAGACACTTGGCGAGACCGTGAAAAAGGTCACCACGTACTCCTCTCCCCTTGACGTTCGAATCGTAATTGAATGCCGCGAGAGAAGTTCGTCCAACGCATGACACCAAAACGTCGCACTATTATTCTGGCATGTCCAAAATAGAAGCAACTTCGTACGCAACTAGTAAAAATCCAATATTCAAATGTAACCGCACCTACCTATAAGAGTACAAACGCACAAACGCGCAATGTGTGTGCTATGAATTCTAGCCGACGCCGAAATATTCTTTTCTTTTTGTCCGTTGGTTGTGGTTCCACAGCAAAATCGATAAACCTCCACTTAGCACCAACTTCAAGCAAGGAAAGAGAAATGCCATAAACAAATACTGTGGTGAAGGAGGTGGGTAATTTCCTGCTCTGTGGTAGGAGGAGATGGGGCTGTGGTAGAATGATGATATTGGCTCTGGTGATCATAAAATTAACAAGGCAATAGACTAGGTTACATGCTAAGTTGCTAAACTGACTGTATACCGATGGACTGGCTGGTTGTATGTGTCTTTCATCTAGGATGTATCGATTGTGCTCAAACTAGGTTCTTGCTCTGAAAAGGGTTGTTGTATGTATTGTATCGAAGTTTGCATGTCTTACAGGTTCTTCTCCAACTAGTTTTTGAATGAAAACAAATATAACAGACACATTGGAGCGTCGAGAAGATGCGAAGATCCCTTTTGACAACATTTCTTCAGTATTTCATGAATCCAATTGCCAAGTCATCCAAGAACCTAAACAGGCCTTGTTCTAGAGCAGAGCTACATTTCGTAGCCAATAGTAACCCATTTGTCAGTCCAAGAACTTGAATCCAAGAAATTGAAGTTTGAGTATCCAGCATTGAGTTGAAAGTTCTCAAAAGTTCAACAGATGCATTCAAACAATGAAGAACAAGTAATTCTTCAAGATTCTTGTATAACCAATCTTGGTTCTGATTGTACAACGACATCTCTTCAGAAAAAAAAACCCCACCATTATGGAGAAGATACTCGTAAAACCTGATAAAACCTGATATTCCTGCCATTCTCGTATGTCATAGTAACTTCAGCTACAGACACAAAAAAGGCCTGGGAAAACCTCGACATCCTTCTGCCGCAAGATAGCTCTGCGTTGGCCCCCAAAACAACCATAGAATGGCTCAATAAAAACAATGCTATCCGTCCTTCCGATAAGCCTTAAATTCCTTCTTCCTATCGTAATCCCTCCTAAAAACCGAAACTTGAGCAACCCGATTTCCCGGCGCTATGTGTACAGCCATTAGGACATTATGCTCAATTTGTATTCCTTCGTTTTGGCTTGGTCTGCCTCTCCCCCAGGGCTCAGGACAGGCCAAACTCCAAATCATTTTCCAAACTGTACTCTGATTTGCAATCTTCCTCCTTCTCCACCATCACATTCTCCACTTTACAATCGAGTCAACGACGAATGACAGAGATCAAGTTGCCACTTTGAAAGCATATCCCGGGACTTGCTTAATCTCCCGCACTCCTGTTTGCCCCCGTGGTACTGCTGGCAAATGCTGGCCTTCCGTCAGGTCGTTCGTGCGGCAAATAGCAAATCTCCTCAGAACCAACCGAAGGCGTAGCCGGGGCAGTGCCGGATTAAACAAAGAAACGTGCGAAACGGGCTCCTTTGGACGTACGTTCGTCGTACTCGACACCGAGTGGGTGGGTGGTGTGTGCGAGAGCGCGTAGTCAGCCAGCCGGCCCATACCATATTCGCATTTGAATAAAAATCAATTTTATTGCCTTGCCCTCGGCCGCGAACGCAGCGCGATCGCGTTGGATGATCGCGCTGAGGGGGTGGTGGATGGGGTTGCAGGACAGCATTTACAGGGTGGCAGGCCGGCAGGCTGCAATAAAAAGATCGAACAAAGCTCCCTGTCCAAACCCGTCCATTCTAGCCGTCCCAAAACCAAAAAAAAAAAAAAAAAAAAAGCCGAACAAATGTGCGAAATGCCACACGAAACATTCGGCAGTGCCGCTGCGTCCGCCCAATATGACACAAGATAAGCCCGCGAGAGTCGTAAAACGGTCACAAATCTCGACACGCATCCGAAACGGTCACCAGTCCGAGTCACAAGCGATGAGGAAGCGAGAAATAAAACGATGCAAACACAAAACGCCCGACAAACTCCACTCCTTCTTCTTCGACATGCTTGCGGCTTGGTCACACCACAGCAGAAGAGTCATGCACAGAGTCATCCACAAATCGGCTGTGCTGTGATTGACAAGGAATGCAATCCAACACAGTCCCCCAGACCTGTTCCGCTCCGATTATTACCACCCGCGGGACACACTCTTAACACAGTTTGTCAGCTGATCGAAGGTATGCGCTGCTCCTGCCGTTTTGTCACGGAAACGATTCCTAACCCAGCACCCCGAACATACTCCCAACCTAGGCATGTCTTTCCTCTTATCTTCCCTCTCATCATCGTTTGCCTTCTAGATATCTGCCTCGTTCACACACACACGTTCGCACCGCGCGCCGCACTTCATTCGGCATTGGCATTCGCGCCGTGGCATGACTCCAAAAAATGCATCTTTGCAAAAGCGCAAGCGGGGCAAAGGCACACGGGGGTAGTACCAGCGCTCTCGTTTGTGGCCACCATCATCATCACCACCACCACCACCACCAAAAAAGGGGCCCACCACTTGTGCGTCCCCATAGCCGGTCTGTCCCGGAATGGAAATCGCTCAGATTTTGCACGCCGCAGCAGCGCAGCAACGCCATCATTTGTACTCATTTGTCTACGCAATGGGGGGCGGGGGGGGGTTCGGACCATGGGGAGGGGAAGCTTGGACACTAATCTCCTTGTGCTGATGATGCACCCTCCCTTCTCCCTCACCTCCTCCCTCTCCCCAGCGTTGTGTAAACTTGTTGCAACATTATCGCATTGCGCGCACTCTGCGACAAATGAGGATCCGGACATTATGCGCCGCTTTTGCAAATCGGAACGAACGAACGGCAGATAAGTTGACAGTTGACAGCCGTCGGCAAATATGGACCGATGTGAATCGATCGATCAGGAAGGCGGGATGACGGGGAGGGGACAGGGTTCACTTTCAATTAGTGTCCGATTGCGATCGCGATCGCCAAAGCGGCGATTCCCCGCGCACGAAGGAAGTGATTTAAAATTCTAATGCTCGTGAGTGCATCCTTCATAATGCGGGGCGGCCAAGGACTGTCGTCGGAGTTCATGGCAAAAGGGCGGAAAGAGTGCAGTTCATCATGCATAAACATTAACAGAGATAGTGCCCAAGGGCTGGGGCGATTCTCCGACGTTTGTCACAACGTAAACAAAGCGATTATAAAGATGTTTGCGAACAATATGTAGTGGCGCCATCTAGGTAGGAGCAGCATTAATAAAATAAATTTTGGAATATTTTTGCTAAATAAATGAATGTTTTGTTTACGAAATTGGACCCATTTGCGACGCATTCTACCATTAAAAATACACGATTGCATCTTTGCAAACAATACGGCCCAACACAAAGGAATCTTCGACCAACGAATTATTAATAGGCCATCGTAGCATGTCGCCAAAAACAACATTTTATTCACCTGCACAAACACTCACCACCTCGGCAGCTTCTACTGTTGCTGGCTGTGCCAAAAAGAAGCTGTACCCCGTGTGCGCGGAAAATTGTGACCCTTCTTCGTTCCCAATTCTCGCACAATTCTCGCGCTCCTGTGCTCCACGTAAACACCTCCCCCATCATGAAGGGAAGATTGTGCCAAATCATGCATTTGGTATTTTGCCGCTCCCTTGCTCCCCTTGGGCGAGTGAGAAGGCAGCAAAAGCAGCCAAACCCGTTCAACTCACCGTGTTGGAGGAAACTGCTTCACATGCGCTCAATCACCATCGCACACGTGAGAAACATGCGCTTTCGTCGAGCAAGAGATATATTTATACACACACACACACACACCCTCGTCACACCTGACCTGTTTATTGTAGCCCTCATTCAGTTGCCTTCTTTCCGCCTTTTTTTTTAATCCATCACGCAGAAGCACGCACGATCATGCACGAGCTAAAATATTATATTTCCTCCTCGATCCTTCCTTCTCTGCACGCGGCAGGCGACTCAACACTCTCGGTACTATGGGAAGTTAAAAATAATTCTTCGACTAAAAAAAACATCCTCCCGATACACAGAGCTCAACAGGAAAGGCACACAGCGACACGCAGTGAATATTATAGGACAATAAATAGCACCGGCAGAGGTAAAGGATCCACGCGCGAATCCTGAATTGAGCCAAGCGTTATGATTTAAACAAAACCTATTTTTGGCCCATCAAATGGAATGTTTTGCAGGACGGGGGGTGGGGGAGCTATAAGTGAAAACGTGCTAAAAGTAGATATCTTCTTACCGTTTGTTTAATAAGCTAATCGCAAAATTGTAAAACGAATTAACATTAACGATCGGCAACATCAACTAAGATCTTCTAGTTACGGAATTATCGT
>KI921214.1:0-17158 GCA_000473525.2 Anopheles melas | reverse complement strand
AATCAATTAGTCACTGAAAGCCAAAGCCCACTAGTGGTACAGACAGGCCTTGACCGACAACGGTTGTTGAGCCAAAGAAGAAGAAGAAGATATTCACTCCCAATTACAATAAGTTAATTGTACTTTCAATAATACTTCTTCTTCTATTTGGCGTAACGTTCTACGTGGACATGCCCGGCCTATACATGCTTTCGAGACTTAATTAATTACCACGCAGCCGAATAGTCAATCTTTGCTACGGGGGGATGGTTCATGCTGAGCTTGAACCCATGACAGGCATGTTATTGAGTCGTTCGAGTTGACGACTGTACCACGGGACCGCACCAATAATACTTTCGATAATACTGTCCCATCAATCAACAGACAAAGGTGACACCTAAATCAGTCAAACAGTCAAAGTTGACATCTCTATGAATCAAACTCTAAACGTGATGTTAAAAAATATGAGGCAAATTCGTTTAGAAGCATACGCGGTCAAAGAAGGGCACCACGCCACGACAGAAACGGCCATCGTGCGGCAGAGTTTGTGCACGTCATATAAACCTGTTCCGGTATCTACAACATGTTGGCACTATTAGACAACAATCAAAGCATCGGAAGAAAGCCCAGTTCCGAATTCCCTGAGCGACAAGAAGCGCTAAATACTGCTGAAAATGAAGATCGAGGGAAAAGTCGATAAATCACTGCGTTCGCTAAGCAAGGAAATCGATGCAACCGATCAAATAGTGAAATATTACCTATGAAAAATGAACTGGCTTCGCAGCGGCAAGCTGTAGCATATCTGCTATACAGAACTTATTATAATACACACTATCAGCTATAGACACATTGTAACACAATTTGGAAAGCCAAACCACACCATTGTAACACATTCATTATAACACATTCAGTAAATCAGATCATACCATACACACCCGGAAGAGCTCAGGCCACACCGTTCATATTGAAACAATTGTGACAAACTTATCAGAACCAACCGAAACGTACAACATAAGCAGGAACAGTTTATGCATTATAACCCAAAACAGGAACTTAGTGACAAGAACCATCGTTCTTGTCAACCAAAGACAAACGTAACTAGCTTAGTGAAAACAATAACTTTCCAACATACAACCCGGAACCAAATATGCTAAACCTTTAACTTCTTTTGAGCATAAACAAAAGCCAACTCCGATCACGGCTGGTCAGATTCGTTCGGACTGTCAGGATAGGACTATGCCCATCCAACATCTATCGACTTCTCATTTAAAGAGTTTAGTCATGACCCCCTACCCAAGGGAAGGCCTCTAAACTCCAACGTTTCCAGCAAAGGAAACCTCCTAAAGGTTTCTATGATCGCCTGGACGATGAAGTATCGAAAGTCCGCTTCAAAACAGTATCAACCTCAGTTCTGCTTAATTCGGCAAACGATGACCTTCCTTACCGACCCTTCCATCCTTCCACGATAACTTCCTTTTTACCCTGGCCAACGCGAGTTCAAAGTTACTACATGGCAACCGTCCCAAATTGAACACACCACATGGCGACCGTGATTATCTCAAAATATACCATAAAGCAATGACACCAAAACTCACTGCGACCATTTCATGCGAATTTCGGCAGAATTGCGAAGTGACCACCTTAGTCACCGAACCAACATCCCACTGCTACGTCTCAGCGATAATTTCTGAACCTACATGATACAAAAGCTCTACTTCAACAATTCCGTCGAAAAAACTAAGGAGGAATTCATAAAAATCGAAGGTATAGCTTGAAAACGTGCCTACACACATGTCTTCGTCTGTCATGGCGAAAATTCCGGTTATCTAACGGAAGACAAGGTCGTTTTACTGCAAGTTACCTTAAATAATCCCGTAGCAAGGATTGGCTATCCGGCTACGTGGTAATAAATTAAGTCTCGAAAGCCTGTATAGGCCGGCGTGTCCGCCTAGGACGTTACGCCACATAGAAGAATACCTTAAACAATTACCTTTCAAAAGATGTTTATTATCAATGAATTCTTTATTTCTTTGTTTATTATCAATCAATTAAAGCAATTATCTGTCTAAGTTTTTTTCTGGAACCATCAGAACAAAAGTCCATTTTTTTTACTGAGACTTCGAGTTGTTATGCATGTTTATAACAGCGGGGCCTAATCTCATCATACACATCTATATCACTTTAACAATCTATTTGCCATGAATCGGAAGAAGATGCTTTACCAAGAATAGTTGTCGTGGAATTTCTGAGAGCAAAAAAAAAACATGACCCAGAGAACAGTGACAATGATGGATTCTATAACATGTACAGTGATCTCACTATTGTCCACAGCACTAGAATCGTTTCATTCCATTAAATATGCCGTGTCGGGAGGGTAACACACGTTCCACTACATCGATTATAGTTAGTTTAGGTCATCAAATGGATGTGTGTCCATCAGAAGAGCGTCGGATATTTCTGATTGATCGACATCGACACAGACCAGAGCAAACGTTTTCAGATGCTCTTGGAGAGCAGTTCAACACGTGTAACGCATGCTCATGCTATTCGTACAATCCAGACAATGTACAAGGCTTTGCTGGGGCAGAGGATCAGATAATGGTATCATTACGAGAAACCAGATAAAGCTATTGAAGAAGATACCTATCTCTAGCCAATACACCCTAAGATGATGTAAAATTTCCTTTTTTTCTTACAAAAATCTCTGGAATAGAAGTATAAACCCCTGCATAGTTAACGCTTACTATCTCCTACCGTCACCCACTGGTCCTCCCCGACACGCGTTGTTCATGCGCGCACAAAAATCAAACACCCTTCGTGCCCATCCTCCTAATTGAGTCATTATTAATCGTGTGCCACAAATGAGCTCACCAACGAGTGAGCCACAAACACTGCTTGTGGGGTGCAGTGTGAAAACGGGCGATCCGCCATCCGTCTCAGCGTAATCACGGTCATGATTGGACCCGATCAACCAACCATCCACGAGGCCCCACGCTAATGTTTGTGCGCGCTTGCATTTCACGTCGTAAACAAAAGAAACATTGTGTACTGACAGTGGTGGCCGAGAACGCCCTCCGGGGCCAGTGATGTTGATTTCGTCACCATAATCATCAACTCATCGTGCACACTGGTTCCAAACCGCCCACCCCGGGTTCGCTTACCCCTGCACCATCCTCATCAGTGAAAAGACGGGTGCTGCGGCGACCGCTTTGTCTGTGTGGCGGCGATACCATCTAATGAAACGGCTGTTTTTCTTTTCTTTCACCGTCGCCTGGCCTGCGCTGGCGCTTTTCTTTTCCGCCGGCTTTGTTTCCTTTTGAGAAAATAGACTATTCATGCAGAAAGAACCCCATCCAACCTCCTCATGCCAAACCGTCACGCCGGCTATAAGATGGTCTCCGGTCTCTGTGTGTGCGTTTTTTGTGTGTGTTTTGTTCCTGTACTGTACTGGCTACGGCTGCCTTTTCTTTTATTCTCCCGTAGCAAAGATTTTCCCGACCCGACATGAATGGGTGTCCCCCGTGCCTCCGCCGCCGCATTCGAGCACAACAAAAGAATGGTGAATGAAAAGCGTGCTGCTAGCACACACACACACACACGAACACAACCGAATATAGAGAAGAACACAGCACAGGACAAACAACCGCCAAATGCGACGGTGAAAAAAGAAAAGACGGAAGGAAAAAAAAAGAAAAGAAAAACCGTGCAAAATAATACCAAAAGAAACAGCGACAGGGGTGGGATGGGGAGCTGCCCCCCCCCCCCCCCCCCTTTTTGCTTCCCAGAATGGGGAGGAAAATGAACAACATAATGTGAGAATGCGCGTGGAGCCATAAACCCGCTTTGAAATCCGATGAGCTGGCCCCAGGGAAAGGCCAGCAAGGACGGATGGAGGAGGGCAAAAAAAACATGGAAACACTTCCACCGTGCTCGCTCTTCCTCTCTCTCTCTCTCGCTCTCTCGCTTTTTCTTTTTGTATTACCGACTTCCGGAGCGGGAAGATTGTTAGCATTTTCTTCGCTTTTCTGTTGGTTTTGTTTTCAATTTGATCCATTCTACTGCTTTCACCGCGGCAAAAACGGCGGCAAGACGTCAGCCGCTCATCCCCGAAACCATTCGACGGAGTTAATAAATCCCCACAAAACCGGAACCGGGTGGCACAAAGACAATGATTTGTCTATCACTTCCTTTTCACCCCACCCGGGGCGGGTCCGGCGCGGCCGCTCAGTCGCTGGTTTAATGGGTCTCGTGCGTATGGTTGTATCAAATGCGCGAGCGTTTTTACGATCGACGTCTTGCCTGTCGCGAACGATCTGCTCCATTCGTCGCCTGCTTTGCTCTCGGTAGACTGATTTAGTGTTTAGTGCGACGGAAAAAAGGAAAATGGTGATGGGGAGCTCAGTGAGAAAAGGGCTGTTGTATTCTCTTACCCGGCTTAATTTTATATCGCTAACGAAAGCGGCTGTTTCAAGGAACTTTAGCGGGGCAAACTACTTCAACAAACACCTCAAGGTAACGTCACTCACACCGGTACACCCATTTTGCTAGCAACCCACCACCCATCATCATTTGCTCGATTGCACTCAACTCACACGTCACAAACGCGATACACAGGGGCACAGAAAAACAAACAAACCAAAACACCATACGAAATGAAACTATCAATTTTCTAATTTGTTGTGCCAATAAACGGTAACGGCCGCGTGTGTGCTTCGAGGTAGCAAGAAGCGGCCGTGGCGTACAATTCGCACGGCAAAGTGTCTTCAAAACCCCATCCCAGCATTTCAACGCACACTAATCTAGGCGTGGGGAAGGGTCTCCCATGACGACACCGTGTGACGCTTGCTCTGATTTATTGAAAGCGACGACTTCTTTTTTTTTTGTTCATACGGCAATACTATACGGGCTGTCAAACTTGTACTGCCCCGTTCGGGGTTCGCTGTTCCCAATCCCCGCTGTGTGTGACATGCATATAATGAGCGGTTGAATTATTATTTTGGTGTCATAATTACTCCGTCAATGTGCAGTAAACAAACCTTGTTTGCTGCGTACTCTCTCTCTCTCTCTCTCTCTCTCTCTCTCTCTCTCTCTCTCTCTCTCTCTCTCTCTCTCCTCCCCTAAAGAGACCCCCAATGTCCTTGGATCATCTTCGCGAGCTATCGGAAACACAATCCACCACCATCGCCGAACCAGGTTGAAGGGACAGGAAAACGTCAATCTCGGGCCCGGACCCGGAGGATGCGGCCGTTTGGCAGCATTGTGAAGATTGATGGCGGCACTGTACCCGGGCGATGGGGCCTAAGCAAGATCGCCAATGCACAATCGTGTGGCGACCGGGGCGACCTTATCGTGTGCCACTCCGTACCGATGTTGGCACGAGATCACGGGTCATTTATAAACGTGCCAAACCCAGGCCCAGGTCCGTGCATAACGGCCAGATGTAATAATCGATGGCAAAAAGGGGTGAGAAGATGTTCCCAAGCGGCAGGAAATGAAGGACGGAACTGTGTACAGGGAGGGGGGGGGGGGGGGGGGGGGGGGGGGGGGGGCGTGTGTACGACGCTCATCTCTGCTTCCTGTCCACTCTTTTGCTAACCACTGTCAGCAGCAAAATGACCGGAAACAATCACTCCTCCTGCAGGAAGCAGGTCGAACGCAGCAGACACCGACCAGGTTCTGACAGGTTCTGCTTCCCGGACTAAAGGGCAGTTCCTTCTACCCGATGAATACTTTGTCGCCACTTTTCTATAGAAATGCTGTGTCCAAGCGAGCAATGGCCAGTACGCTCCGGTGCACAGGATTATCGGAAATTGGGAAACCTAAGTGGTCGCTCTGCTGCCCATTCTTCTTCACTTTCTGATCCGCCGGAGCAGTAATTATCTTAATGAACCCGCTTCACCTCACACAGGGACGTGCCTGGGGACGGATCGTTCCGTTCAGTGGAAAGCGCGCAAACGGGGAACCTCGAACGAACACACACACACACACACACACACACACTCACAACAGAAGAAGGATACGGTGGGAGTGCTCTCACCGTGTTTCTGCAATAATATTGTTGGTTTTGTGCTCCTACGAGTTCGTGTGTGTGTGTGTGTACGATGCTCAAGAAAACAACCCAGCAATACATAAACTAATACGTCCCCTCTCTCCCCATTTCACTTCCATCATCTTTCATCCTTCATCCACTCCGGGGTTCCGATGGGTTGGGCGGAATCCTTTCTACTTTATTAATCTCATATCTTCTCCACAAAGCAATGTTGGTAGAGGGTGAAGCTGCTGCTTGCTAGTTGTTCTACCCGTATGTGTGTGTGTATGTGGCCATACCAAGAAACAGAAACCCCGGCACACGAAACCCTTTTTTGCAGCAGGGCAGCCAGCACACACACACACGCACGCTCGAGCACGAACGGAGCGAAGTTTGGAGCGCGCGTCCCTAAACACAAATACATCCCGAAAACAAATAAAAATCGTTGATAAATAATTCATCTGTACAAATACCTTATGCTCGTACATCCAGAAAACTCCTGCTACCGTCGCGTGCCAAGGGTGGGTCGTCCCCAATGCCTTCCTACTATCCCTATACCCATTCCGCGCGCCTTCCGAAAGGGACGCGCGCTATGTGCTAGGTTGTTGCCGCCGCCCCATATCTCGACCGCCTCGTGTGCTCTATTTCTTCCGCACACTTCCGCCCACTCTTCTATCCCACCCGGTGCGGATGGCGGGGGAGGGGGGGGAGAAGGTTCGGGAAAGCTGCCACACAAGCATAACATCTCCGAGCTGTACTTGTACTGCTATACAAGTCCTCGTCCTGATCTACTAGTACCACCCTTTCCATCCCACCAGTGCAAAAGTAAACCATCCGCTTATGCTTGTTGTGTTTTTCTCGCTTTTTCCCCTGCTTGTTCCGCTGCTCTCATTATTATCCTCTCAAACTTCCAAACCCCAAGCACAGCGCACACATTGAAGCGACGACATGATTTCCTTTCCCTCCTTCGACTCCTTTGCTTCCCTTTTTCCGCCCAGCCCGAACTGAACATGCTCTCTCTCTCTCACACACACACACACACACACACGCACGCTTCATCTAGTGCGCGCACGGTGGTGCACAAAAGCTCTCTTTGTCCGGGTGTCGGGTGCCATCACCATGACAAAACCCACCTTAGGTTGAGCATGTGTTGTGCCAGAGCATGTGTGTACAACCTGTACAAGAGACGGCAGTGTAAAGTGGAGAAGGGAAGGTATTCTGTGCTCTCGACCCGAATCTCACAAGGTGATGTCCCAGGTGACGTTTTCGCTGGTGGCAGCAGACGTGTCTGTTAAGCTGTGTTCAGTGTAATGTATGCAACGATGCGCTTATTAACAATCATACATTTGAGCGTTTTGCGTTACAAAGCATTGCCTACTTTAAGGCGCACATTGCGATAATGAAGCAAAACTACGGAGATCATCGACTGAAGGTATGCAAACTGTAGAACAAAACAAGCTTATTATTATTTACAGTTGGCTTCTCTCATGGTGGGTAAATTTTTTACCGAAACAAATTCACTGGGAGATGAAACAGTTAAGCTGCGCCAATGAGTCTCTACAATAAAGCAATTATTATCAATCTGTATATATACACATTAAAAATTCACTAGAAATTCTAGGAATCTCTTGAAACTTCTCAAGGCTCAAGATTGTTTTATAATTCCTAGAGGCTCTTGAGTTTGTGTTGGTATCAAGCAAAGGAATTGATATCAAAGATGCATCACATTGCATTTTAATGCATCAAACACTCTTTTAGGTCTAAATTGTGTACAATATCTTGTTGCAGAATCCTCTTTATAATGCACAAGTAAAAGAGATTGTCAGGATAGAAGAGTTTACACCTCGTAGATCCTGAGTGAGAGAAAACAGTTCAATCCATTGTTCAGACAGTTGCTATGTGAAACTATGAATATGGTTGAGTACTAGAAGATAATTTCATATTAAAATTACAGATTTAAGTTCGAGGATTGAGATGTTTTTGAGTAACAGTAGGAATTTGTACTGAAATTGAACTAAACTGTCAAAAATGGTTACATCACAGACACTCTCCTGATTAAAAAGTATGCAAATAGAGTCTTCACTGTATGCATAAATAATTTCATAAAATTTTACCACAATTGCTGTTTTATTACAAACAATTACCTATTTTAAGGCGTCCGTCAACACAAGGTAACGACGCAACACGCACAAACCGCCTAACAGTATGCAATCTGCACTACAAATCAAGCTTATTACTATGCAAGGTACGTTTTATTAAGCCGCGAAGCACGGCCAGCTGGGAAGCCGACTTGGGAAAACTCGGAACAAACGGAAGCAGTGCCGCTCGCTAGAAGCATTCTTCGGTCGTGCGGGGACGAGATCTTCGTTGCGCACTCTGGTGGCAGAACCAGTCACGGAGCAAAACCGCGGCGCGTCCCTGGATGCTGTTGTGCTTGCTGAAGCTACCATACGCGAGACACACACTCATTCACACAAACACACACTCATACAAAACGGGACCACAACATTCGGTGCAGGTGGAGTGAGCTTTGTGTATTGTTGATTTTAGTGCTCTATCTCTTTCCGACTGTAGTATGCTCTCATTCTCTCTCACTCTCGCGTGCTCACTCTGTTGCATGTTTTTCTCGCCATTTTACATCTCGCTCAATGTCTCGCGTTGGGGAAGCGTTTCCTTACCCGGGCTCTGCTCTGCTTTTGTACATAAGCACCAGCAGCACGGCGAACGAAATAAGCTTTTCCATCTATTCTTTCTCTTTTTATCGTTCTGTGTATTTTGCTCTCTTGCACACACTCACTCACATGGACAAGCATGCTTTTCCCATTTGGAATGTGAAGATGTCCCGATGAGGGTGGAAGCGAACAGGGTAGCAGCGAGGGCCGATTTCGGAGAATGGAAAGGCAACAATTCCTAGCACCGTTTGGGCTGTGCCCAAGCCGGTACAAGAGCTTCAAAGGAAAATGTATTGTAGACGGTAACACTCCCCCTACCACCCCTAACCCCATTGCCCATTGCATCGCTGTGTGTAGGTTTTGTGTTAGCGTGCGTGTGTTTATTTTCTCCACACACAAAAACACCACCAGAAAGGGAAAGAAGTGTGGGTTTGCTCTTTGCTTGTACATATGTGTGTGTGTGTGTGTGTGTGTGTGTCTATCCTCTGTTGATCGTCAGCGAAAAGGGACGAATGTGTGTTTTTCTTCGGGTTTGCCGAGTTGCCTGCAATCTCTTTGCAAGTTTGTCTAGGGGTGAACAACTCCCACCGCACCTGAATGCAG
Source organism: Anopheles melas (assembly GCA_000473525.2). Lineage (NCBI taxonomy): Eukaryota > Metazoa > Arthropoda > Insecta > Diptera > Culicidae > Anopheles > Anopheles melas. The sequence goes on along the minus strand of KI921214.1, from coordinate 7,876 downwards.
GCCCTTCCCTTCCTTCCCTTTTCTCCATTTCTAGCATTGTCCTCCACCCTCCTAGCCCTTCCTTGTCAATCCCCAGACAACAAACACAAAAAAACGGAACAGACGGAAGTTTTTCGCATGCATGAGTTTTCTTTTATTTGATGTTTGTTTTTCCTTTCTTTTGTGTGTGTGTGTGTGTATGTGTGTGTGTTTTGCTATGTATGTGTGTGTGTGTGTCTACACTCAAAAGCAAAGGTAAAACGGACGAACAGGGGTGGGTGGCCGCAACGCCAGAAAGGATACAATTAATTAGAAAACCCCGAGACCCGGCCTGCTTTAGTGATGAACGAACGATGAAAGGCCCGAACGGTACGACGATCCGTTGAAGGTTTTGGAGAACAAGAGGTATTATAAATAATCCTATCGTTGTTTTATTATGTGCCTTTTACCCTCGTGCCCCTTCTTGGCCCTGTAACCTCAGGAAAGAGGCGAGAGAAACCCATGGCCACAGAAAACCATCCGCTCGTGACAGTGCGTCTTGGTTGTTTGAAAGGCTGTGACAATCAAAGAGATTTTACCCGATTGAGGGGAGGGGGGGTTTCTTTAAAGATCAAAACAAGACGCCCGAGTGTAGCACAGAATGGACCGGGAATCTTCGGGGAAAAGTTTTCCCCAGTAATTATTACTTCATTCTGTTTGGCCGGACTTTCAATACGGGTGTGGTATGCTGATTACGAATGATGATTCGAACCATTCTGACAAGGGTCTTCTCGTCCAGACGTCGTCGACCTACATACTCCACCATCTATAAACGTCCATCTCTCTCCTATCCCCCCTCCCCGCTTCCCCTTCCCTGCCGTATTTGATTAATCGCATCGGACACGCCGCATGATATCTAAACGCTTTAATTATGCCCGAAACCTGCACTCCCCGTCCCGGGTGCAATTTATGCCGCCGGAGTCGAAACGGTCACTTGCGGCAACTGTCTGCGCCCCGCTTTGCGCGCGCGATAGTGTCTAATAATCATCGCGTCCAGGAAGTCCTCAGACCCCCAATCCTCAGCCTCAGCGCAGGCGAGCGAAACAGCGTTGAAAGAGGGCACCCGTCGACGGGAAATCACGGAAGACAAACTGGTTGCATGAACATCCCGGTGTACCTTCACTGTACCACGGCTCCCAGTCCCCCCCCCCCCCCCCCCCCCCCCAAAAAAAAAAAAAAAACACACAGGTCGGACCATTCGCCATTCATAATTCACAGTCCGCTTGAACCGGAAATGTCATTTAATTACCTACGCGCATCGGGACGCAACCGGTCGCGCTCGCTCAACACGCACCGCGGCAAAGGCGCAGTTGGCGATCGATGCGTGACACGATCTTCACGCCGAAATGTATGCCCCGAGGTGGTATGGGGGGGGGGGGGGGGGTGAGGACCGTGGCGAAAGTTTTGCACATGTAATGTTTTGGATGTACAGATCGTCTAATTTTTCATTCCGACCGGCCCGGAGGGACAGGCACGCTGGTGTTGATGGCACGACTGCACGCACTCACGGCGACGCACGTTTTCGGCTTTTGTGTGGAAGGTTTCGGCGAAGGGGAAGAGATTGAGTTTCTCTTGCGAGCTAATCCACCGGGAGTGCAGCATCTACTCAAAGGGTAAAGATACCCAAGATATTCCAAAGTGGCCTTGTGAACGATTTTAATAGATGTTCGCGATTTTACAATGCTTTGATACAAGGCACGGGTTTAATGACTATTGCATCACTATGTACTAACAAGTCTGTTACATGTCGATATTACGACCTTGGAGTTCATTATGCCTAACAAAAGAAGAAGATACCGAATGTACCAGGATATATCCCTGATGGTTTTGAATTTCCACGATCATCATTGTCCGTGTACTATGTCTTCAATATCGAAACATTAAGAAAACATCCCCAAAAACATAAAACTATACTTTGAACGGAAGCTTAATTGGTTCTATAGACACTCAATCTAACTATATATAATATTCTTTAATCTACCAGTCTTTAATCGTCTAATCAGTTCAATAGTGTACAAATCTTACGCATGTGAGATGAGGCTTAGCTGGTTAATTTAAGAACATAAGTATCGCATTGAATTGATGGTTTTAAGCAAACATCTATGCCTACATATTCGAACAACAACTGGAACAGTATTATTCGAAAGCAGACAGCATTTCAGATGCGTTTATAGCAAAGAATAGCACTGCATTCCACTTTTTTTTTAACAGCCTGATATGTGTAAGGCATAATACAAGCGTTGTAGTAGTACTTCAAACACAATACCATAGTTGAAAATTGTCAACCACGGTTGACGATCTCATAAATTAACGCTAAAAATTAATCTCTCTTTTAAACATCTAATAAGATTATTTAACTCTCAAAAACCTTTGAAAACTTAGCATGCAGTGTTCTGGTAGAATCGAGTGTTTATCTCTACTCTCGGTCCTAGTATTCCTTCATTATCAATCTCTGATTAGATGGCAATGCATATCCTTATATCCCATACTGACCTGTTCACTGTTCTTGTTACAGTTCTGATTGAGGTGTTCATCGCTATGAAATGCACCTAGTGCTATTTGTACTCCTATAATTATAGACTCATGCTCCACCATGCCTCATATCATGCTTGTGTGAGGAAAGCACCTATTTGAAGATAGCGACATTAGAAGAAAAAAAGCGGCATCACGTTTGTAAAGATTTTGAAGACAACTAATTCCACTAGCTGTGACACGGTCTCATTCCAATACCTTTTCATCGCTTAAGCACGCAGCGCCTTCATCCACGGACCCATCGAGGACCCGCCGAATGTTGTCCGTTTTCGCATGAAGTGTAATGCACCCGGGCCTGCAAGACCGTTTCTTGTGCGTTCGATTTCGTTCCTTCTAAATATGTCATCCAAGCACGACCCGATACCGGCTGGCCCGAAACCGGCCAGACCCGCTGGCGAGCAGCGGGATTCATTCATCCTGCCCGTACCGCGCTTACGCAAAACGTCCCAAACTGCCCCAAGTGGAATGCACTACTACTTTAGCACCGTACTTTCGACCCTCTTCGGTTGGTATATATTGTCCCACAGTATTGGCGAATCGTCGAGATTAATACCGACAGACGGACACACACACACACACCCTATCTATCTGCGGGATCCAGTCCGCCTGATGACGCAATAGCGGACAGAAAATCGCAACATAAACCAAACCCCATCGGTAGCGGCATCGGCAAGGGAGTGAAAGAATTAATGTGATATTTTTAATTGGAGCACGAGCTAAATATAAAACCCGCTCTCCACACCTGTTCCTAATTTCCTGTTTCAATTCCTTCTTTTTTTTTTGCTTTGCTCGTTTGCTCGTGAACTTACACACAATCCACAATCGAACAAGGAGACGATAAGTTTTTGACCGTGCGTTTGCTGAAGAGGAGTCGGTTTAAGTGGCTGTGCGTGTATTTGCAGTAATTAATGACTCCAAGTAAAAGCCCTTCCACCTGAAAGCTTGTTTGTAAATCCTCATCAGCAGGCGATCGTTTAGGGATCAGAGCCGTAAGCCGTCCTAAACGATTCATATCAATTACGCAGCTCAAACCCTAGCTCAAGAGAGCGCCCAAGTGCGAAGAAACTAGAGCTTGCCCCGTGCACTCTTGAGCTAAACTGCATGCAACGTACACTTCGGTCCTCTTATCGCTACCATATCGATCCATCATCATCAGCATCATCAGCATCATCCCACTCGACTAGCCCCGTACTCGTAGATGCATCCTCCCGTCCGCTCACATTATCACAGGTGCAATCTTCACGTGGTCCGAGAGAACGAGAATCTCCTATTTCGATTCTGTTGTTAACGGGGCTCGACCAAAGTGCCCTGTTCTAGCAGTGCCCTGTTGCGCGCTCCACCGCTATTACTATCTCGATTGGTACGTACAATCGTACAATCAATCGTTTCCTATTCATCCCCCCCCCCGCTATTTTTGCAACAAAACCTAACGATTGTTTAAAAAGTGTGCTCTATACAGCACTGGGCTGGCCGACTCCTCGGTGATAAGAGGGAAGCAGACTTTTGCTGCCCGTGATCTGCTTATTAGTAAACAGCTGCACCAGTGGCAATACATTGTTGCGCTGGCCATCGGTGTACAATGTACAATGGGGCTCAACGTTACGGTTTGTAAACGTGGCAGGGCACATCATGAGGCTGAGCAGAGTGATGGATGTTCTAGGCGGTGTTTGAGTTTAAAGAATAAGAGAAAAAAAACATCTATTTCCACTAATGTGTTTCTTTGCATGTAAAAGCATTCAAAGGGAACCAGTTTATATACTCTCGAGCCTTTTATTTGCTCATTTCCATCATTGCAAAATGGGTTTTTTTTTTCTCCTCCCTGTAAACCTCCCGAAGCGATATGCTATTTATCCACATTCCAGCATTGCCCATTCCTTTTGCTTGACCGTAGACCGTTTATTCGTTGGGGAAAGCGTTTTTCATTGCCCATCCCGACTGTTTGTGTGCCAGTGGGTGCGTGTGCGAGAACCCTTTTCTTTCCATAAGAGGTTATTGGAAGCGAATGGCTAGACCGGATAGGATTACTTACAGCGCAGGAATGCTTTTGTAAGAATACTTTTAAACGACAGAAATATTGCGTTTCAATTGTAACAAGAGTCTCAGAAGGTGAAATATTACTAAAAAAGACTTTAAGAAACGAGCTAACAGTTATTACTAATCACAAAAAAATTAGTACATTGCTGAAATCACAATTAAAAATCATAACTAGAGACAAACGCCCTATATTAATGAGTATTTTAATTAATAAAATAGATTTAATAGAAAACAATGATGTGCACACTAATAAATCTTGAGACTTAATCATACCAATAAATCTTGAGAATCTGCATAAATAATAAGGTGATATGTACATAAGTACACAACAATATACTGATATACTAAGTACAAGGAATCATGAATTAGCAGACAATATATAAGAAAAATAGTAAAAATCATAATAAATCAATGTTGAAGTGAACCAGCTTCAAAAGTATGAAACAATGCCATATTTAAAGGCCGGGCTACATTGATCGTACTCCGTAGTATAATTTCGATTTTCACTAGCGCATCTGGCGGCGGCTGACTGATGCATTTTGCCAAACAATTTGTAGCCGCTTCAGAAAATATGTTATTTTTTCATGTTTTTTTTTTTACTTAAACTGGACTGGAAAAGCTATGCAATTGATAGATAAATATGTTGTGCAAGTATTTCAGCCATTTTCGCATCAAAAAACGATGAAAAATCAACTTAAATTTGAGATCCGGCACGACCATTCCCTCGACGACCAAAAAAAGCCTCCGCCAGATGCGCTAGTGAAAATCAAAATTACTTAATATTTTGTTATATTTAGTACTCAATTTAGTACTTACTTACATACTACATTTAGCACAGTTTAGTTACTAATATTTTAAAACAAATGTATGTAATAATAACGTATTTTGTCAGTGCAATACCATTGGTTTTTATCAGTGTTGTTCGCTGTTTAGATTTCCATTCAAAAGGAATAGATGACAGCTACTAAAACTACTCTACAAAAACTACCACCAACAAACTATCCCCTCTTATCATATACATTCTTTTCAGCTCTTTTCTTCCTCGCATAGGCCGCCTATTGAAAAAAAAAACGGCTCAAAAACCTCGAAATTGAACCCTGAATGCAGCTCTATTTAAGTGCATTTTCACAAAACCAAAACAAACTCCACCTGTGCCAAAGAAAATGCGGGCAAAATATTTGTTGCCCAAAAATTCAATCGAACCCTTTTTTTTTTGTTGCTTTCTTCCAAACCTACAGCAGGAACAACTTTCACCGGAAACAAGCAATCGCAAAACGATTCCCAACCCTCCCATAGTTGGAAAATCATCCCTCCCTTTTGTGGGTGTGTGTATCGGTGGTGGTGCACTGGGAAATGTTCATTATCTTTCCGCACGGAATCGTGCCAAACAAATAGCAGCGTGTTAGCGCATCGCACAATCCCCTTGCTGGGAGGCAAAACAGGGGAAGGAGGATCCGAAACTATTCAAAGCGCTGTCAGCACTCCTTTTGTACGTGTGCATCCCCGTTGCAGCAACAGCAGCAGCAGCAGCAGCCACACACAGATACATAGTGTGTGAGAGAGAGAGAGAAGGAATAAGAAAGGGAGAGAGCTACACGAACAAAGGCAAAGCTTCCCGGCGTTCGGTGTCTGTTCGTGTCGGGCTTGCGTTGGGGTAAAAGGGCATCGTCATTGCATTGTAGAGCAGCATCCTTCACAACAGCAACACAACCATGGCATGCTAGTGTGCGTCATCGTTTTTTTTTTTTGGTACTAGCGAATGGTACCAGCAGTCAGCCCGATCTGGTCACCCGGTCTTCGCCACCCGTTGCTTCCCTTTTGTTGCCCGGTTGTTCGGATCACAAGAAAACGGGAAAATGGCTTTGTGTGTACAGACACACACACACACAGTGTGCTTTCTACCCACTCTCGATTCTTATTCTCCTCGAACCACCGCCACCCTTCAGAGCATTACCTTTCTCTTTCTTTTGCTTACCACCCGATTACAAAAGCGAATGCTATCAAACACACACACCCACACACACACACACACACACACACACAAGGATAACAGTATAACTCCTTTGCAACTGGAAGCTGCTGGTTGCCTGCCCGGTGCAGTTTCGCTCGCTCGCAAGCACACACAACAGCATCGTTGTACCATAAATATACCCCCCCCCCCTCCCCCCACCCACTCACACACCCGAACCCCCGTCCTGTGCCACAAAACTGCAACCCCCGGGGGTTTTGTGTGTGCAATCCACCACCCCACTCCACCCCCAAGTGGAGTGAAAATACGAAGGACACAGCCGAGCGAAATTCGTGGCGCTCGATTCGTTGACGTCGTATCCTGGTCACGGCACCAGCAGCAGCAGCAGTTCCACAAACCGGCACGGAAAATCGGGAGAGCGGAGAGCGCAACGGCATGATAGAGTGAAGAGGGGAAGCGAGGGTGGGAAGAGAGGAAATGCAATAGAGTTTGGGAGGGAGGGAGGGGTGGGGGAGTGTGTAGGGGAATAAAAGTTAAAGGGAAGCGGGGAAAGAGAAATAACATCGGAGCGTTTATTTTCATTACAATTCAATGTGTATACAAGGGACCTCCCTTCCCACCCGCATTCCACTTGCTCGCCCGGTGCCGGTTGTGGGACGGTTGTGTGTACGGCTCAAGTTTTACCCAACCCAGCACCACCCCCTTCCACCCCACCATCTGCCATCCGCCCAAGCACAGCACAACGGAATAACCTTTTATCCTCGCCAAACATCATCAACAACGGGGCAACACGGTCTGCCGGGATCGGTAGTGCGGGGGAGGGGAGAGGGGGGCAATGAAGGCCATCCATCCCGAAGCAGTTTTTCATCCCGGCCCGGCTTCAGCTGGTACTGCTCGCCCGGCACACGATCTGCCCCATCTCCCGCCCTCTTTTGTCCCGTGTACGGGCTGCCTGGGTGGGAAGGGAGTAGCTGATGAATGCACAAAACACACCCGAGAACTGGAATCCAACAAAACCTCCCAAAAGGTAGGTGGCGCAGGATGGAGTAGTAGGAGTAGTAGGAGGAGGGAAGGACTCGCTGTGTCTAGGACTTTCCGCTCAGAACGGAACAGCGAGGGAAAGCGATGTGTATGTGTGCGAGAGTGAGTAAGAGAGAGCGAGAGAAAGAGGGCGAGAGATTGTGTCCTGTGGTTGGGTTGGGAGGAGAGATGGCTTGGGAAACACACACAAAATCAATAATTCCCTTTTATTCAGGATGCCAGCGTTCAGTCAGCGCTGGGGCTTTGTGTGTTGTTGCTTGGTACTGCGGAGAGCAAGCGAGA
>KI921213.1:0-10893 GCA_000473525.2 Anopheles melas | reverse complement strand
GGGGGGGGGGAGCAAAACATGCAAAGACACGGTCGAGTGATTGAGCGATAGAGGCAAGATTGACAGGCTGTGCAACTCCTGGCGGGGCCTGGCGAGGTAATATCGGCCAGTGGGTTCGACCCGACCGACCAGTTTTTGAGGACGTCTGAAGCCGCGTGTGTATGTGTATGTATCCATGTTTGTTGTAGGTGTATACATTGATCCATCTCCCCCGCAATGGCATTTATCGGAGCGCGCCGCGCCGTCGTTTCCTGCTGGCTGGCTCGCGCTGGGACTGTTCCGTGGTTGGCTGTCCGCCACAGTGGTGGTGGTGGTGGTGTAGTAGTGCGTATATGCATCACCCACACTCTCCTTCCTTCCTCGTCGCTCGATGCATGCAACATACAAACATGGGGAGCGTTGTGTCGTTCTCTCGGTTTCGGTGCGCGATGGTGTAATAAAACGCCAGGAGGGCCGGCGAGAGTTGCTTTCGTTTCGGTCTGCCCGCGCGTGTTCGTTAGCGGCTTTTTTTTCCACCCGGTGCTTTTTCAGCTTGGGAGTTCAGCTCCCTGCAGTGACGGTAAAAAATAACGCAACATACACACACACACACACGCTGGGGGTAACATTCATCAGCATAGCGCCCGGGCGCGGGCGCGGCAATGTTTCGGTTCCGCGTTTGTCAACCGGCGGTGGGACCTCTTCCGGTGGAATGTTTCTCTCAAGCGCAACTAGTGGCAGCCGACCCGATGGGAATGGCAGGGATTTGAGCAACACATTGTGTTGCATTTTGAGAGTAATTACAAATTTAAATTTAAAGGAGAAAATTGATGATGAAATCTCAACTGTATTTTAGTTGATTTTGATGGTAAAACAACGACACTGGAAACCTCCCAAACGTACGCCATATGTCCTCGAAACGTTTGCTTCCATCACATCCGAAAAAACTAAAAAAGAACGAGCAAATCTCGCCGCGGAGTTCAACATCCGATCGTGGCAGCACCACAATATCCTTAAGATTGCGGCAAGAAAACCCCCATCCTTCGCGCGGTCAATAAACTTTTGACCATCTGCCGTCCGCGTTTAAAATGTCCGACCTCGGGTTGCGAAAACCCGTTCTTCTATACCGTGTACACGCACGTGTGTGTGTGTGTGTGTGTGCTCATGCTGGTCGAAAATTAGAGGAGTTTCGTTAAATGGAATGGTGCAGGAGGTCCTCCTCCTAAAAATCAGTCCACTGGCCGCGGCTGATTGCATTAAAATAATGTCCATTTGCAAGCGGAGATCTTAATCAACAGGTTGGTCGCTTGGTTCTTTTTTGTTGAAGAAGCTGCGACGCGTGTGTGCCGCAGATTTCAAATTGGGTGTAATTTTGGGCTTTCTTGGGAAGGCCGCGTCAGGATGATGGCGCGGCTCAACTGTGGCACGCGTTTATGAGCAATTGTGTGCGCGCGGGTTGTTTTGGTTGATAAAATGATGTAAAAAAGTAACACAACGTCGTCCTCCGCGTGTGTGCTCTGGTTTGCCCTCTTTTGACTCGTTTTCGCTCGCGAAGAGAAGGAATCCTTCTGGCTTCACCATCGGGGGAAAAAAGGAGAACAACTGCGGGGATCTGCGTTCTTTTTCTTGTACCCCCTTCGCTTATCGCTACACGCTTGAAGCGAAAACTGAAGCATAAAAAGACGATAAGTAAAAAGAAACAGGCAGCGCGCCCCCGGAGGCACAACAACCGGCGCGCGCGCCACTTTATGCTGGTCTGATCGCTCCCTCTCCCCGGTTACTGTTTTGGGTTCCTTTTTTTTGGGTTCATCGGCACCTTGGTGGGGTTGCATGTTTGGCTGTAAGGGTTGTTGCTTTGCCGTCAGGGCTTGTGTACAGTGCGTCTCCAGTGTGCTTAGTAAGAACGATGCACCTTTAGTTCGTTTCAGTTCAGTGAAGGGTTTCTGGGGGTATTTGGTGCCCGCTTTTTATCCTTTGAATGGTCTCTAAACAAGATTATGGAGAGATGTCTTTAAAGATGTGTCTACAGCGGCACATTATCTACAAATAAAAGCAATCAGCGTTTCAGCGAGTTTTAAGCAGAAGAAGAACCCACGATATCTCCTTATTGGGTTATTTTTACACATTACAGACGCATGTTTTAAAAGCATTTCTCCCCATTAAAACCATGCAAAAAATCGATCAAAATCGAATGTTTTAACCGAGAAGAAAATCCCCCAAGCAAAAGGTTAATGGTAGACCACAAAACCAGTCGCCTACTGGGCCCATGAGACTTATATATATATATATATATATATATATATATATATATATATATATATATATATATATATATATATATATATATATATATATATCGATCGATGATCGTAAACTGACGAAGAAAAAGAGCGAGAGAGAAAGAGTAGGGACTCAAAAAGAGGGATAGAGCAACAGTTTCGGGTACAGGTGGTACCAGTTGCAATTATTAACATATTTATGGTTTCGGTGCAAAAATTGCAGACCAAAAGAACACCAGAAGCGACGGAGCGGCGATGCATTTCGAAGGATCTTCCTTTCCTTCGGCGGGTCCTCTTCAAGCTTGTCTTCTGTCTGTCTTACTGGCTACGCTATCTTGTTCGCGTGTTTGTACAGAAAAAAAACCGTGCCGCGTTTGAGTGTGTGCGGGGCCAGATGTTTCGTGGTTTGGTTCCCCTTTTTTCCGGGGTCTTCCTCCGCGGGGGGGTGAGCGAAAAACGGCTCTTTCCCTTCTCGTCCCCATGGCGAAGGATAGTGCTGCCGATCGCCGCCGTGCACGATCCTCTCCCCGTGGTTGTGTCCGTTTTCTTTCCTTATGTTTAATGTTTGCCGGAGAAGTCGAACGGACGCGCGCGACCCTCTGAAGTCATTTTTGACGATCCGAACCGCTTGATTGGGCATCTATTTGGTGTGGTTGTTTCTCCCTCCTCTGCTAAAACACCGGGGGACGGGCAAACAAATGAATTTGATTTTTTAAATCACCCTCCTTTCCCTCGTTGTGTCTGTGTGGCGCGTCCTATTCTACGCTTCGTTATCGCTGCTGCTGATGATCCTTGGTTGAAGAAAAAAAAGTTTACTGTTTCGAAAAAAAAAACGCGCATAATTGTATGCTGTCCTCCCGAAGCAGAAAGCTCCCCGGCTTTTTGGCGAATTTGACCGCTCGCGCGCCTTCCCCATTATCGCGCACCGTCGTTTTGTGGTTTAATGTTGTTGATCGTAATTTTTACGTTCCATGCGCGCGCGCGCCGCCAAGAAGGGATGGTAGCAGCAGCAGCAGCAGCAGTTATGATTCTACCCGCTTGCGTTTTTTAATGGTGGTTTGCTTGCCCCGTTTCGCGTGCGTACGTTCGTCGCCTAGCCGGTCAATCAAGTCTTCGGTTCGGTGGAGCCGGCGCGTGTGCCTTCTTCCTTTCTGGACCGTTTTCGTTTCACCAGCCTGGTGTGGTGCTCTGGTGCTGGTGGGTCCCGTTCGGTGATGCGCGATGAAGGGCCGTCTCTGCACCTTTTGCGCTGGTCGCGTGTGCACGTTCGTCGCCTGCGCGTGCGCGCGCGTGTCCATCCATTCACATTTATTCCTGTCCCGGTGGATTGTCGCCAAAGGGTTCGAAGGAGGAAGGCGGCGAGTGTGTGCGCTGTGGGGATGGAGGGGAGACATGTTTATTTATCCTTTTCCTTCGTTCCACGGGCTCTCAAGGTGGAAACTCTGCCCTGATAAATGATCACCGTTTTCGTCGAAAGGTGTGCTCTCCACACAGCAGTGCGCACAAGAGGAGGAGTGCAATAAAACAAAGCATCGAAGAAAAAATCCTCTCAAAACTCAAAAAAAAAAATCTTCTCTTTCATCCTTTTTGTACCTTTTTCACTAACATTTTTCTTTCCTCTCCTTCTCTCGTTGCAGAAAAAGCAGGCTACCAATCACCATATGGCGGCATGGACAATGGCGTGGTAAGTTCTGCTTCAAGGATTTGGAAACTCTCTACCTGATTGTGCGTGTATGTGTGTGGCATATATATATATATGCAAACAAAACGCACCAGCACCACCCCGTATCCTTGCTCTGCACTGTCTGTCTTCTCCGAGTGTGCTCCCGCGGCGGCAGGGTGATCGCCTATCGCAAAAAAAAGGAAAAGGGCTGGAAAGAGGACCCCGGGGGGGGAGGAGATGTCATCAACGAGGCGTAAAACGGGGAAACATGGCTCCGTTTTTTTAACCATCCCTCTACTGCCCTCCCCCCTTGCGATGCAGGGGCGAGATGCTGCTTACTTTGTAGGTTAAGTGTGTAGGCTCTCTGTGTTCTGTGTTTTTTCCCCCCTCTTCTTCTGCTGCTTCTGTGCACTGCAGAGGACGACACTCACGCTCCTTTCGCGGCACTCTGCATTCGACAGGTGATGCGGCTCTGGTTGCAGCCAAGCACGCACCGCCAGCCAAACAAAACAACAAAGCAGGAAAAAAAGGCTGACAAGAAATGAAAATGATTACATATTCCCCAAAGTTGTCCTTTCCTGCTTTGGTGGGGGGAAAGGTGTGGAGCGGGAGGAGAGGCGCAAGATGAGTGGGTTTCGCCGTTTTTAAGGTGAATTGTGCGCACTAAGGGGGAAAGGAGAGAGACAATTTCGGAAAAATCATTTATTTCTGAAGGATGAATCTGTTCGTCCGATATGTTTTGTTTTCCAGCGTCTTGTTTTTTTACAACAGACTGTCTTTAAGAACGTGTGCTGCTGTTTATTCCCTTTTTATTTTTCTTTCTGTTGAAAATGTACTGGGAGAAAGAGGAAGAGACAGGTTACTTTCGGACGTTGAACCTTGCAGGTTTGGCTCAAAGTCAAATGTATTTTCTGATTTTGACAGTGTTTTGATCCGGTTGTTGGTTTTGTGTATGTACATTTTGGTTTTTTTGTATAATCATTTAGATTCAACAGGTATGTTTTCGAATATCAAAGGGCAATGGATGTTGATTGAATTAGTTTTTTTTTATTTTAAACTAGTCTTATCTAATTTTAACAAACGTTGTTTTCTTATATATATATATATATATACAGTTCCTAATTAAACAAAACTTTAAATCCTACCTTCCACCTTTCGCAGAAAGCACACCTTTAGCTAAAATTTCGTTCCGAATTCCCCTCTCTCTCTCTCTCTCTCTCTCTCTCTCTCTCTCTCTCTCTCTCTCTCTCTCTCTCTGTTTACCTCTGCATCCCCTATCGTAGACTGAAATGGCCATTTTTGCGCACGCTTTATAAAAAAAAAGTCTGCCACGAGCCACGCTGGACGGCTGCTGCTCGTGCTCGTGCCCAAGCCCAAGGTTTTACTTGTTAAATCTCTTACACCGGCCATCGGACGCCGGTGTCCTGCAATACGTCTCATCGGACTGTCTATGTGTCTGTGTGTATTGTATTAGATCATCCCCGAAGGTTTCAAACAAAGGATGAAAAAAATAATACCAAAATTGTCCTTTTCTTCCGCTCATTTCCGACAGATTTCGAGAAAAGTGATTTCGATCGAAGGCTGTATGTTTGCATTTGATGGGCACACGTTTGAAATTATGTTTTTCGTGTGTGTGTGTGAGTATGTGTGTCTGCTAAATGGTTGACAAGGAAAAGAATAAAGCAACAAAACACAAAAAAAAAATGCACATAAAGAGAGAACCGTCTTACTCTACGCACCCCGATGGTGGTGGTGGTGGTGGTGCATAGGTGAAGCAAACGCAAAAACTGCAAAAAAAAGGTGAAATACAGATAGAAAAATAAGGAACGAAGCATAAATGAGCTCTCCTGCATGCTGTGGATGCATAATGAAGGGAAACAGTAGATGGATTTTTTGTCCTTGTAAAGCCAAAGAAAAAGGGACGCAAAAGTGAAGAAATAAAAACCTGGTCGAATAAAGGGAAACCCTTCGGCGTATGCATAAAGTGCAGCAAATTACGCTACACAATAGAGCGACGGGAAGGTACAACAGGGGGTGTGTATGTGTGTGTGCTTTGTAGGAATTCAATCAATTGTGGAATTGTACAAAAGTGATGTATTTCTTTTGCAATATGCATTTTTTTTTAATCTCCCTTAGCCTTGGCAATTTGTTCAAATTTGAGGAGAAATGCCCTAAAAACTGGCTTTAAAAACGTTGAAAATAGTTCAATGGAGGGAATAATATGGTTACAAATTTCTCCAAGAATACACGTAGTCTTGAATTTAATTATCAGTTTTAATTTAGTTACGATGAGTCAAGAAATTATTCTCGGAATAATCGCTCTGGAATTGTTAATTAGATCCCCCCAGAAAGATGACTTGATGATTTCTTTCCACTTTTCCACCATGATTTTTAAGTTCCCGTCTTTTGCCCGTTTTTGTCGTGCCTTTTCAATCATACTTTCCTGCACGCCACACCGACCGACCGACGGACTTCGTCTTCGTATAAATTTGCCGTCGAAACAAAACGAAACGGTGGGGGAAAAAAATGAAGGAATAATTATAACCTCATCGAACGACCGACAGAGAGACCCCAGCAAAAGGACAAGCGTAAGGAGCAAACCACCACCACCATCGCCATCATCGTCCCTGGAGCCGGTCGGTTCGATGTGTCCATCCTCTTACCTCGTCTGTCCGGCGAGGGCTTGAATTTTCGGTCGGTCGGAACCCGAAAACTATGGAACTTGATTATGGCTCGAAAGGTTCGAGCGCGCGAGAGCGCACGCCGATGATCAAATCGTTGCTTTTTCCTCCCAAACAGAAAAAAAAACCTGAACCTTTCGCAAACCGGAGAAGACGCCAGCTGTCGCTCGTAGCTCTGACACCATTCTGTGCCGCATAGACGACGCCTGTTGTTGGGGTTTTTTGATGTTGTTGCTGCTGCTGCTGCTGTCGTCCTCCGCTTCTCGTCTTCGCTTTAACTTGGGTTGTCTGGCTTAACGTTTTTGAGCGTTTTTTTTTTCTTCTCTCTCTCTATGTGTGCTCTTCGTCTTGTGGTCCATCCATCTATCCACATCCATCTTCCATATCGGTTCCTGCGGTTGTCCTGCTGTCTGTTTTGTGCGTGATGATGATGCTGGTCCTTTCCCGAAAAGAACTGTACACTTTACGAAGCTATAGGATTCTCTGGGTGTGTGCGTTTCGAGTGCCCTTCGAAATCCGTTTTCTTTCCTGAAGTCATTCAGGCTTTACGCGCAGGAATACAAGCGAACGATTCATTTTCCTTCATTTTCATAGAGCACGATTCAGGTATTTAAATCGGATTGTGTTCAGTTCTGCCGGGCTTGGAGCTATTGCTGTCGTTGTGTTTGCCTGTCTGTGTTCCTGTTTTCTGTGGGCAATATGGAATTGGGGCCGGGTTTCCTGGTGTCTCGCAGCCAAGGGCAGCAAAATGAGACACAAGAGCGATACATTCGGAACTAACTCAATCAAACGAATGGCGAAACGTGATGGGCAGTTGAGGAGGAAATCCGACACAAAGAAGAGGACCGACCGGAACACCAGAACCTGTTTGCTTTTTGACTACCGTTTTGTGTGTGTGTGTGTCTAACTAACTCGTACTTGTTTGCTGTGTCCTCTGGCAGGGGTTTTCCTTTCCCAAACAACCGCCACATATACTTTTTTTTTATTCACATATCCACTCGCCGCTCGCCCCGGTAATGGGCGGATAAACTCAAACTTCCGTCCCGATCCCGAAGATGACACATGATCCTTTCGTTGGATGATGATGATGATGATGATGTTGTTGTCTAGTTTCCTTTCTTGCTTAGCCTTTTTATTACTTCCGGTGCTGCTGGTTCGTCATTTTAATGCCGCTTATGTCGCTCGGGAGACGGGGATCAAATTTTCTCAGACTCTAGTGCATCAATTTTAAATCTGAAGCGGTTTTGCACAAGCGATGTTGACAAAAAAAGCGGAAAAGAAGGAAGGGAATAGTATCTTGCGCCGAGAATGGCATAATTATTATTGTTATTAAAAATGCATATCTTAAATAGGTCGCCGTTTTAAAGAGCTCTGTCGTACGGGGCGAGACTGAATGACAGATAACGGAACGGAAGTGATGATGCTCTATTTCCGGATGTGACACGTCCTTTACCTTTTTTTAGTGTCACCAGTATAAGAAGCAAGTAACATCCCATAAGTACCCGTGCGTCGTTTTTTTTACTTTGTAGCTAGCAATTTAAATACCTTTTGATGAAGGTCATCTAAGGCTCCTCAGTCCCAGTAACTGATTTGTTGTTCGGAAATGCTCTCATAATCCTATTTCAACCAGACCGTTTTTACCAGACCACTCCAGTTGACAGGAACTGGTGAGAATATCTGATCGAAAGAGCGATAGAAATCCCCTCTCCCCTCAGAGGTACTGCCAATATCATTACTTTAACCCGCCGAGACCCGAACTAAACACACTTTCACACAAAGCCGCGCGCCGAGGTGTGTAATGATTACGACGCCTTAATGTGGGACATTAATGTGGACCACTTTTCCGCGCTGTTGTTGTGGTGTGCTGCGTGGACCGGGGAGACCCGGGCTAAGCATTTTAATAAACCTATCAAGATCGAAGGACACCGTTCCGCAACCCGAGCGGCTTTGACTTCTGGCCATGCAATTTACGAAATATATTTATAGATGTGTTCGAGGTGCACGCCTGGCTGTGTGGTGTAGTGTGTGGAGTCTTTTGTGCCTGTGGTGCGCGGCATTCTGCGCAAGTGAAGCTGTACAAATTGTGCATATCGAATCGTAACCGGGGCAGAGATTTACACAGCAGCCAAACTTTTGCTTTCGATACGCGCGGGGCAGCAACCCCCAACAGTCGACATCTTGGCATTAATATTCGGTCCTGCCGGCGGGTGATACTGCTAGGAACTGGCAAATGGGGGCGCAAGAGCTGTGCCGATTGTGCAACCTTTTAAGCATGCCGAGCCAGTATCACTCTAATCCCGCTCGGTTCCCTTGCCCGGTTTGGCCCCGGAGGTGTCTTCGGATAAGGTGGTGGTCCACGAGACCGAGGGAAGCCAACAAAGTCAAAGTCTTTGAGTGCAAGATACAGAAAAGGGAACAAGTTGTAGGGTAATATAGAAAGAGAGCTTTGGTTCCGAAAAGCCTGGAACGAGATAATGCACTCGTACGTACATACGTGAGTCAACTCTGGCGTGCGCCAACGATCGTGTGGTCGTTGTTGTGTGCCGGGCAGGTTTTTGTGTAGTCATTTTCTCCGGGGTTTGCATTTTCGTTGTAGGTTTTCTTTCCAATCAACCCGGTGGTACGACCACGTCGTCAGGCTAATAGGCTAGGGTCTACCATCTATCTTGCTGCTGGGGGAAATTCGCCTGTTTCCGGGAATGGATTGAGGCCGGTTGCAAACATGTCCTATATGCCCTGAGGAGTGTTTCGGTGCTTTGCTTTGAAAGTCCTGTTTTGAATGTCTGTCTAATAGTATGTGTGGACGTCTTACGGTACGAGGTAAGGGTCGCTTATGTATACACTTTAGCTCATGTGTTTATAGAACCATTCGTAAGACGAATAAAAACAACATGACATTGTGGTTGAAATGAAGTCTTTATTGATAGTGCCCTAAACATGACATGCTATATCTTCCAACTCTAATGTATTTTCTTAATATCTTTTTTGATATTTAAAGCATTATTTATAAATCACTGTTTGGTGTCATATCTCATTCAAACAGGTATTGTAGCAGCCATTCTGATATAGTATAT
This sequence comes from Anopheles melas, assembly GCA_000473525.2. Classification (NCBI taxonomy): domain Eukaryota; kingdom Metazoa; phylum Arthropoda; class Insecta; order Diptera; family Culicidae; genus Anopheles; species Anopheles melas. Next base: position 1,217 of record KI921213.1, on the reverse strand, counting down.
ATAGTTGGCGAATCAAATTGGTAGTTTTTAGAACTGAAAAACTGAATTCATTGTGTAGTCAATGGTCAGATTTGAACTCACTCTCTTTCGCTCATGAGATTGTCGTGTTGCCCGCTGCACCATGTAATCTTGCGGGTGAATCGAGTTTATTTGTCGTATAGGTTGTACCATAGCCTATTCGTTTTATTCTTCTAAAGCACAATCTGTGTGTTTGGGTTAAATCAACAAGTGGTGGTTTACATTACTTATCACACCACGAACTTATCAATTCATGTTGAATTGATCCGTGTTCAATCTTCCAGAAGGAGGGGGTCGCGTGTAAAAGAGGAACCGATTTTAACCTTATCATATACTTGGTTCCTTACGCTTCTCTCGCCTGCTTTTGCGCTTATTTCATATTTGCGTATGTGGGGATGGTTAGAAGGGAGCTTCGATCTATACATGCCCCTCATCCCTGCCTGGCTCCCGATTTCGGGCCCAACGCCACTTCACATCCGCTTTGTTGATCGACCTCTCGTATCCTCATTTTCCCCTTTCTTCTTCCTCTTTCTACCCTTTTCCATCTCATCCTGTTGTCTGTTGCTTGTTGCAAGGGGGGATCTTTGCAAAGCCTTAAAGCGACGTTCAATACAAGGAGATATATTTTTCCTTCCTGCCAATCACCCCCTTCATCCTGCGTGCGTGAAAAAAAGAGGTTCCGCGCGTCCATCGTGTGTCCTGGTTTGCGATGGCTCCCTACTTTCTCGTGTGGCACACGCTCAGCAGCTCAACTTTTGGGCCCCGTTCCCTTCCTTTTTTCAAGCCATTTCCAACGATCACGCTCCCCTGCCCTCTCCTGCTTCTCCGGTAGGCTCCGCTAGCAGCGATCATGTAGGTGCCGTAAGCTTTTTTTCGGCCTCTTCTGCTCGTCTCCTCCCCATACGTTCTGAGCCGTCGCTGGCTTTCGTTTTACGGAAAACATCTGTTAGCCTTAAAATGCGGGCCCTTTTTCCATTTTGCCTCTTACCTTTCGTCGTTCGTAGTAGTTTTTGCTCCTTCCATTCCGTTGGCATCTTCGCTCCTTTCGGGCTGTAGTTTTTTCCCAATTTCTTTCATTCTTTCTGTTGTTGTTGTTTAATTTCCATTTTTCGTCCTTTCCCGTGCATCATCATCCGCCGCCACCGCGCGGGGCCAGTACGATCGAGCGCTCCTTCCACACACAATCAACCGCACTGTAA
>KI921212.1:0-12947 GCA_000473525.2 Anopheles melas | reverse complement strand
TGTGTGTGTGTGTGTGTGTGTGCGTGTTAGTGGTTTAGCATTGTTCAATGTTCGATTTCCCATGCAATAGTTTTTGTCCTTCACCAGTGGTGGCGCATCGTGCACTGTTTAAAACTATCGGCAGCAATTCGCAACCTCATGCAACTGGTGCCAATGAAAACACAGCGGGAGCAGCAAAATGAAGAGCACACATACAAACGCAACAACCAAAATAAAAAACCCACCCTCCCCGACACGTCCTGTGGGGTTTGCATATTTCAAGCATCTCACATTCCCTCGCTGGAGGCGAAATCATAGGGGAGGACACGTTTTGTTATGACACCATTTTTTTTGCCGACGCCAGATTTCTGTTTTTTTTTCGAGCTCAAAACGCATTTTTTACGCTCGCGTGCAATCCGCAACGTGGTTTTTGTTTTCTCTCGCGATATATTCAGCCCACCGTTGGTGCATGCCGTGTGCTCGCGGTAAAACCAACACAATGCTGCAAAGAAAAAAGGCGCCTATTGAGTCGGGGTGTCCTCCCAGCTCAGTTCGATATGAATATCAATCAAACGTGTCCAGCGGCAATACAGCGGACAGCCGGCAGCTTCTGACACGGCACAGCGCAAAAGACAGTCATACCTGTGGCTATATTGTACCTTCCCAATGGCACCCCATTCACACCCAACAGGGAATGGTTTTACACGGCTTGGGTACATCGTGGTACAGCCACCAGCGTTCCAGTGGGAAAACAGTCGGCACATCCCGAAAGGAACGTTTAAATTGAATTTACATACATCACACAACCACCATCCATTGCCGATCGAGATCGGGACATTACACACCTCAAAAACCCAGCCCCAACAATCTACCCGTACGGCGGTTGACAAACGGTTGACAGTCGGTGTCTGTCAGCCGTACACGCGAGTGACAGTTTTTAAATTGGTGTGGCTTTTCGCTGCCCGGGCGCGTCCAACCTACTTTATGCGAGTGTACGTATAGGTGTGTGTGTGTGTGTGTGTGTTTCAATCTCTTTCAATGGTGCTTGCTGTCTGTTTCGGATTTGTTTCGCCTCCTCCCATGCTCCACTTCAAACCATTTGACACCGTTTTAACGCCCCGTTCTAGCAGGAGATTGATGCGTAACGCTTAACAAGGCCAGATAGTAATCGCTTGTCAGCGTCTAGTTGAGACAGTTCAGGTGAGTTAAATCGACAGCAGCATGTTTTGTCCTTTTCTAATAGGGTTCCAATGTTAATTGACAAACATGTACACTATAAGCTTTAATTACATTTAATATTATTTTTCCAATAGGAAACATTGCTGTAGAATTTATTATGACATTTCCAAGAATGGAGATGCAACAAACATCCTATTAGAATTCCTGGTTCATCTCCACGCCATAAGACACTGCAAAGACTCATCAAAGCTCCCCATAATGCATGAACGCGTTGTAAAAGCTAGCAATTTGTCGACGGAAGAAAAACAACGCACATGTCACATGTAATTCGCAACAACTAACCACCAACCACATCCCTCCATTCCAGCTGCTCAACGACCCAGCGCAGAGGGTAATAAATCAAATCATTTATCAATTTCTTCCCCACAGTTCAAGAGCAACCCTCCCGACGGCAACATGTTTCCTTCATCTGCCTCTCCAACCATTGGCACAGATTGCTGGTACTGGTTATTGTACGGAAAAATACCATGCTTCCCCAGCATGCCCACTAGAAGCTGCACTTGATGGTCATCATCGTCGTCATACGAACTTCTTCATCGCAACAAACTGCACAGGCACGCTGCAGCCGACATGTCGATGGCACAGATGTAATGGTGCGCTCAATTAACATAACATGCCGTTTGGAAAATTTTAACATTAGAAACACGCTTTCCCACCCTATCGGCTGCACTTTGCCGTCCGTTGCACTGTTGGCCAGTTGTTTGCACCGGACAAAAACATACACGACAACAACAGCAACCAGGCGTCGGTGCAAAACCAACCAGAACTGTTTCGGATTGTCGTACATCGGTTGCACACACACACACACACACGCATCTGTAGACGTGTGTTTGGAACATTTGGACAGGACTGGGCGGTTGCTCGAATGCCGGCGTGCAACCCGTTTTTGTATCCAACCCAGCAGTAGCGTAGCGTGTGTGCAAACGTTCGCTGCACTCGCTGCGCCGGGGAGACGCTTCTGTCAAAAACATGTGCCGAATGGCATCCGAATGGCGTCAGCTCGCTGTGGCCCACAAGCTGCCACCCAAGCCCCCTTCAAAAACACGGAAGAGGACGGTTCGTTGTACCGGATTGGCCTCATCGGTTGACAGATTTAATTGAAAAACCAACAATCGTCGCAACCGGGCCCAAAACCCCGGGCTTCCCGGCGGGGCTGTCGGCCTGGACACGCTGCTGTTGCTGATTGTTGCATTGCACTGTCGCTTGTTGTGTGCTGTGTTTGGTGCGTTTGCTAAGGGGAGCACACTCGACTCGGCCTCCCAGTTGAGTCAACCGCCAGAAAACCATCAATCCAGGCTCGTGCTGTGTGCAGAACAGGCAGTTTCTTTTTTCTCAGTCCATCCCACAGAAAGAGGCACACTTCACAGCACCCCATCCGCACGAATCTAACGCACCGGACACAGAACAACACACAGACAAATTGAAATGCTCTCCTGCAGTCATTGATCCTGAAATTGGACGCATCGAGCGTCCGGTCCCGGTTCGATCCGTTCGACCACTGTTGATTTGTCAAATGTTTGACCGTTCAATTGGAACCGGAGCGGAAAAAGAGGGGTTTGCAGAAGGCACCCGGCACGAGTTTGTTTCAAGTACAGTTCACAGTTAGCCGGTACGCCCAGTTGTGATAGAGGGGTATGGTTTTTTTTTTGCAAAACCAGTTCTCTCGGCCATTTCTCTAAAACTCGCACGATCGCCACTGGCACACGCACCAGACGCGCTTGTTGACGTTCCGTCCTGGGACAACAAATTAGCATAATTGGTTGGAATTGAATCAACAACAAATTTCGACGTTCGACACGTTTCGCTCCTCATGTTGTGATTTGAGCGCGCAAAGAGGGGATTCGTCAATAGACTCTAATAATGGGCTGCACGCAATTGTTCCGCTAATGTGTGAGGGATGCAAAAAAGGGCAAATGAAGGAAGCATGCAAATTAAATACGGCACACACAACTATGCGGCATATATTTTGATTAAGAGATTTCACTATCATGTATGTCCTTCTCAGTCTGGTGGGAAGTAAGCAAATTTTTAATTATTGAAACAACATTTTAAGTTAAAATTTTGTGAAACATTAATGAAGCAATTCTTCATTTTTCATGTGAAAGCTTCTCTCATACATCATCACCAGCTTGAAGTATGCACATCTATCAACCCCTAATCACCATAATCTCTCAATCAAGTCTAAAACATAACCATCAGCTTGAGGATCTACTAAATTTGCTTCCAAAACCATTCCTTCCGTGCACGATCCGCACTGTCTAGCATACCTCATTATCCACTTAGCTCACGGCCAACACCTGTCGGACAGCTGCGGGCTGGGCCCTGCTCGACTCACTTCATCAGCAACTGCACACTATCCTTTCTCTCTCACACACACTCGATCCTGAAGAACACTAATAGATGCATAAACCGAACGCTCCACACCGACACCGGTGCGACCGGAAGCGTTAAAGCGCATCGGTACAATATGTTCGCACCACTGTGTTCCAGCACAGAACTCTCTGTCGCTACACTTGCACAGTGGAAAGTTTTACTGCTTACTGCAACGATTCCTAATTGGGAAACGATGTCGTTGTGCTGGGGGAAATTGAGTTGCAATGACGACCAGCTCCGTGCACCAAGATGCTTTCGAAGTGTCGTGTGCCGTTTCTTACCCCCGGAGGACTTCCCGACGACTAACGACGCGTGTGGGACAGCATCTTCTCCGGTGTTCATTCCACCTCACCCTGTACACATTATTCTAACCTTTTCCATGCTTGCAGAGCATCTCAATTGTGATGGAGACACAATTTACCCCCGTCAGAACTTCATCGAGTCAGCTGGAATTGAATTTTCCTGTTACTGCCACAGGACGCATCACGCGCTGGGACGTTGGCAATGTTTCACCACTTACACACCACTGCCACCGGAATCATTCCATGCACTATGATTTCTCATTTCAAACACACACACACTCATATATGCCTGTACTCCAAAATTTTGATGAATGCAAAAATATATAAATATCGTACCCTTCATGTTCTGGACTAATTGTGATGAAATTGAAAATGTTCCATCACCAGTCTCCCATCTCAAGTGAGTGTGGTGTTCTATGGTGGCATTACAATCTCCACCAGATCCTGCGTCTGAGTACTTGCAGCAAATTTGTCCCGGAAGAAGAAACCAGTGCTACAAACAGTGACACAATTACACCATTCCCTAAGCTTATAAATTTGGGGAATCCTTTCATTTGCTACGACATGCACCATAAATCTACGACTGGGGCGTTCACATACACTGAATTCCACTTCCGCCACGAAGGTAGGGACCGCTCACTTCACTAAGGGTGCAATTCTAAAAACCAAAAACATCACACAACATTACAAATTCCACCACCACAGCCTGAAGGTTGCATTTCTAATGCCGTTCGTTGTGTGAGGCGACACTGCTGATGCATCGATTATTTACGGTAAAGTGGGAGATTATGGGAAACGCTACACTTACAGGATGGTTGCAGCATTTTGTCGCCCACAACTGATGCTGGGAAATGTACGCCAGCTCCTACTCTACCTTCACTGCTGAAGGTCGATGTGTGTGGGTATGGTTTTATTATGGTCGTGATGATGATGATGATGATGGGATGGTGTTTTTTCTCACTCCATCGAACGAGCTACTGACCACTAATGGGTGCATCCTCGATATTGATTATCATATTATGCTGGTCGGGGGAAAAGCCGTAGACTGTGGGCAAACAAAATCGATACAGCGTTGCGATGGTTTTAGCACAACTAAACCACCGCACTGCTTGTTTGCTCTGGTCATTATGATGAAACGTGACTTTCGGCTTATTTTTATGGCAAGTTTGTCACAATTTTTAGAATCAAAAATGAAATGAAATACTGACCATATTGAATTGCAATTAAACGTCTTGTTCAATGTGTTTAAAATCGTCATAAAACAGTTGCGATACATTTGTGAAACAATTTTAAATATTTTTTGAATTTATGTTTCAAATGTTTATCCTTCTCCTTAATTCGGAAAAAAATGTTTGCTGAGTTTTTCTTAGGTTTAGCGAGGTTTTTGAATTTTTGTTAAAAATTATCAATTGTTTGAAATTTCTGTTGTTATTTTCCTGCATATTAAATTCCATACCACTCCGCAAAGGTACTTGAACTTTTATTCCTGCTCGTAAAAGGTCTCGTCAATGACACAGAGTTTTAATGCACTACACAACTGCATTCAGCACGTCCATCTCGCATTCGCAGCATGCGCTTCGGTGCATGCAATATTAAACCAGCTAAAAACCATCACTTCATCTGAGGGGGGGAGGAGGGTGCTTCACCGTTTCGCACTTTTCTTCGATAAATTATACAACCCACCGAGACCCGGCCGTTGATTCCATCAGACAGTGACGTCGTGCGATGGATTGAAATGCTTTGAAGCGCTGCTTGACGCTCGGCCCCGCACTACGGCCACGGGTCTTGAGATTACGTTTAATTAATCCTCTAAGCAGACAGCAGCACCATCTCGGGCCTTGGGCGTTTGATGCTTCTGCACACCGACCACCAACACCACCACCACAAACCGAGGTCGTTCTTAAGCGTCCGTAAGGATGGTGTTTACCAGGCCGTCCTCCCACAGACACTTTAAATAACTAAAGCTATGCTGTGCTTGTTGGCACGGCACTTTTCCACTAAGGCGTGAAAAATTCCTCCCCCTTCTTCCGCCCTACCACAAACCCACTCAAAGCCAGCCACCCTCTCTTAAGAAGCCGTTGATGCTCTCTGTCGATCCACTCACCCAACGGAGGGAAGGTACAATTGGGGGTGGAAGTCGTTTGTCGTTTGAAATAATTTACGACCCCGGGGTGAGAGGGATTATCCATTCGTCAAAAGGCCACGGTACACATTCTTCGCAGTCAGCAAAGGGTCTGGAGCTAACGCTTGTTATTTTTGCATACCGGAAACCTTTGCTGCGCTGCAAACCGTCTGTCTGTCGCTTGCGTACAAAACGACACGGTTTTGATTTAAGGCGGCCGTGGTTGCCATAGTGTCGCTTCGCAGCCCGTCTGCGCATCGTCCGTGAGCGCTCTCTAAATACTAATAAATATTAATGAAATTAAACATTAAACAGATACCTGCGGAAGGCGAAACCCAGGAGGGAGTCAGGGGTGCTAGACTGCTGCTGCTGCTGCTGCTGCTGCTGTTGATGATGCGCCCTCCTAACGCGCTCCTATACTCGTTTCTACACTAGACTCCAACGCACAACACACGTGTCTGGCAAGGGGAAAGCGTAATGAAAATTGTGCACACCTACATGTGCAACCTGCACCACACCACTTGCCAACCACACAGACACACACCGGCACAAACGCAAATGATATGCACGCTTTAACCACAACAACCGTTTGACCCGGTTACACACAAAAACACGACCCACCTTCACGCTCCCGACGTTCCGCACGCTTTAATCACTCGATTACATTCATTATGGTTTTGAGAAGTACGGGGGAGGAATGATATGTACGAGAAGGTGGAGAAAAAACCACTGCAACTATTCACGCGTGAGCCTACCGGCACTAATAAGCACCTGCACCTGCAGCCTCCGATGCAGCGCCAACTGAGGATGAGTGTCAGAAGTGCTGCTGGTGGAGTGTGTGATTAACTCGTTTCTCGATGTTGATTCTGCTGGGTTTGTGTTTTTTTTTTTTACTTGCAATGGAAAGTGCAGCGGATTATCGCTCCACCGCAGAGCGCAGTGATTTATAGTCAACACTGTTTGGGAGTATTGAGCTGACGGGGTTTTATCAGCAGTACTTGGTACTTATCGTTTTTGTGATCCTCGATTGAGCGGTTCAAGTGCCACTTGAGTGAGATGTTGCAGCTTTGGAGTGGAATTTTCGAAGCTTCAATTTTCAACAACAATGATTTCGCACTCCTAACAAATTCGCGGGGTAATAGACAATAAGATCTATTGTTGGATCCTTTGTATACTAGGCCTACTGAGCCTATTACGATCTAGTACACTTCTGCCCGACCTAACACAACTTTGCCCATCATCAACGAGCAATGAAATTTACACAATTTTTGTGCCAGAGCCATCAAAAAGTTTCAACAATTTGAGCTAAACACTAAACTAAGTATCGCGATCGTACACAGTGATGACTCACAACACTCAGCTGTCAGCTTGACGTAGTAGTGGCACGGCAAAACACACCTGCACGATAGAAAACGCGTCTAGTTCGTTCGAATGAAAGCGACCGACTGGCGAAACCAGTGCGACACGGTAGTGCACACCGAACAGGATGGATTGGTGTCTTCGCCGGCCGACAAACGTCCCTCGATGGGCGCGCGAGATAGGTTAGGGTTTCGGATTTTTCCGGCGGACCCGAAGTCCAAGCCGGATCAACCAACAAACCAACACGACGCGTACGCTATTTTAAAAGCGCGGCCGAAGTGGCCGACCAGAGCCCTGAACCGTCCTCGTTTGCGCGTATGCGCACTTTGGCCGCCAAACTTGTTTACCTTCGGCCGGGCGGCTCTGTTTCGCTTGCACCATTCGAACACCATCTGTCATCTGATTAGTTGGGGAGGTTTTCCCCTATTGTTGCTATACCGTGGATGGAGCAGGACTTTCTCCAACCATCCCCCGGTGGCGGTGGGTTGGCTTCGGTTCGGTTTTTGCGCCGTCTGTTCTGCGCATTTTTCCGGTTTTAGAACGTGCGAGTGAGATAAGTGGCAATAAGATAAAGGGAGAGCGAGGGAGCGAGAAACCGTGATAAGAAAAAGGTAGAAACAAGTGTAAACAAACGAAGGACGCCAGCCCTTCGAGAGTACGCCCGCACACCGGGCGGAAGATTGCTGTGTGTCTGTGTACGCGTGTGTGCGAGAAAGTTGAAACGACTGAAGGGAAAAAAAGGCATCACCAGCAAGTCACTAATTCTCCACGGAGGAAAGGAAGCGCTAGAGCGAAACGGCACACATTGGCACGCGTCGTCTCCACGGGTACGGCTGATGGAATTTTCCTGCTGGGGATTACCCAACACTGAGAAGTGAAAATCATCATCATGTGGTCACACCGACCGGAGGCATGGGGATAAAGGTAGGTTCCGTTTTTTTTCCCACGCAGCACATAGGACTGCCAAAAAAAACAACCACACTTGCCCGAACGCCTGTGTTTACCTTTGCCTGGTCCTCGCCACTCGCAATGTCTCTCCGGTCATCGTTTGTTACTGCCGCATGATGGATGGCTGTCGGGCGTAGAATTTGTGGTGTAATTTTGCGCAACGGTTAGCGCTTCGTTCGTTCCGGTGACTTGGATGACGCCGTTTGCACGCCTCAGTATCCGCCAATTACTGGATCGGTATTTGGCGCACTTAGACGACTGAAAGGATTGCCTAGTAGTGGTAACACTTTTAACTGGGATAAATGATATGGGACATGGATCAAATTAAATTAGTTGTTTGAGTATGGTTTCTCACAGATTTTAATTTATTTTAGAGTGTAAATATGCGAATTACATCTGAAAGATAAATATTAACCGAGACGGATTAAGGTTATTGTATTCTAAAACGACCCTACGACTCAAGAAAATATTGCATTTAAGTACTGTCATTATCTTACTTAAATGGTTAGTATCGCGGCGACAGCTCAGTGACATACATTGATATTCATCTTGTTGATCTCCTGTCCTCATTACCCTCAGACGACTTCTTCTTGAATAATGCTATAAGAAGAAATCAGTCATTAACCTTCGTTGATCGTTCAATTTTGAAAGCGACAATCTTACAACACAGGTTTGAGAAAGACGGAAGAATCTTTACGATAATAATACTCTGATAGGTATATTGAAATATATTGTACGAGCAATTGTGTGGCATCGGAAAATCCTCAGCGCAACCCACCGAGTCAACCACGCATTTAAGACGATCGACATAGCTTCATCAAGAAAAAATTGATCATACTGCATCGAATGTAATGGTATTCTGTAGCATCCTTTACGTAGCTTGCCATGAACTAATTAATGAATCTGGTGCACCACTTATCAGGACACATCTGCGACATGCATGTGGAGAGTTCCACTGGTACCAACGTTTGGCTTCAGCGCACTACCTTCTGAAGCACGGGAATCTAATGTACTCTTTACGTAGCTCACCAAAATCCAACTACTGGAAACGACGCACTACTTATCAGAACACAACTGCGAACTCAACTCAACAATTAAATGGTGTTCCTGAACAACCAAAATATTGGTTAGTACTGACTCTAGCTGAGTTTTGGAGATCCACATAATGATCAAGATCAACAGCCACCAAGTTCAAAATGCATTTTACAGCTCAGATATATTGATTTAGGACTCAGAAGTACAGTGATATCCTACAGTATAATTGACTTAGACCAGGGGTCTCCAAACTACGGCCCTTAAGAGCCATTAATGAGGCCGGCAATGACTGGGTAAAGGATAAATTAAATAGCTTTCTCTTCTTACTAATTAATGAATTATTTTTTCACTTCTTAAAGACGAAAATGAAGATTCAATTCAATTTATTTCAAAGATTCAAAGAAAGCTGCAGAAATTTGATATATTTTGTTAGTATTTGCTTAGTAAAACGAGATTTCAACTTCCACTCATTCTAAAGGTAGCATCAAAATGGCCCTCAACAACGTTGATTGTGAAGCAATGCGGCCCGCGAACTGAAAAGTTTGGAGACCCCTGACTTAGACCAAAGACTCTGGGTAAGCAGTTCTCTAAAGTTTGGTAAATAAATTTGTGGAATTTAAAAAAGCATCTGAAAAAATCGGTCCAAAATTACTAAATAAAAACACAATTTCTTGTTATCTTGCTCTCAGGATTCCTTCAAAACAGCCGATCCTTCAGAGCCGCATCCTGAAGTGCGTTAAACAAACACGCCGATCGGCTGCTAAATGTGTCCCTAGACGATCTCAAAACCAGTTACCGTTACCAGGAGTTGTTATACCGTTCCAGGCGGTAAATAAACCTCAACCCAACCACCAGATATGGTGCCACGCAATATTCCCCCCCCCCCACCCCTTCTTTACGACCTACCCACCGGCATGCATATACATATATCACAGGAAATTACTTTTGCATACACACTCGGCAGCAAACACACACTCTTTCTTTGCCCACTCGTAGCTCGTAAGGTAATTTGGAATGCGACCGTTTCGGTGATCTTTTGCTCACTCGAACCATATCCATCACCGGGAAGTATCGTCCCGAAGTGCGATAAATCTACCGATAACTGCCAAGGTACTGCGCTCCAGACACTCTCCAAACGATTCTTCTTTCGCTTGAATGCGTAAAGATACCCGGAACGCATCGCTCGTGCGCTTAAAGATACCTTTGGTAGTTGGGTTGATGTCGTCGGGAAATGATTATTGCAACTGTTTTACCATTTTTACTGCCACCATCTGTACCGCATGCGTACCCCAGTTGTCAACATGTGGTTGAATAAATCTTGGCCTGCATTCTTTCTCTCGCTCCTATACACGCCAGATCCCCAGGAGTGTTTTTAAGCCGGAAAAATGACTCCAAATTCCAACACAGTAGAGAGAGAGAGCGCGCGCGAGAAAGCCTGCATGATACTGCAAAAACAACAGCAAATAAAGCAACCGTCAATCACGCACCTCCTGATGTAGTGCCTCGTTTATTTACTCATTTCTTCCTCTTTGGAAAATGGCATATGCAATCCACTGCTTTCCAACCGGTGCTGGAAAGTCGCTAGAATAGAGCTTACCCCCCAGTTGCGGGAGTTGATTGGATGATTGATTTACGATACCGACTGCACTTGACATTCGAAGCTTTCACGGGTCGGCGCGTCTCCGGCCGTGGGGTAGCGCCACCAAGTGATGAGGCTATTCGCGTATCGAAGGTGAACGTCCTGTGTCAAGTGAGGCGTGAAGTCGGCATTTTGGAGCCGGCCTGGTGATGGTTCGCGCCTGGGCCTTTTCGATGATGATGCAAACGGGAGCTGCTGGCTGTTAAGGATCTACTGGATCTTTCGGAAAGGGGATTTCGCTGCAGTTGGTGTCGGCAGCGACTAAGCGACAAGTGTACCGTGTATAATTAATCAAAAACTCAACCTCAGCCGCCAGTCAGTCGTTGTCGCGTGGACCTTTATCATCCGCCGAACAGACGTGGCGTGAAAAATCGTCCGACAAGCGGCAGACCGTAGGATTAGTTGGTGGCGTTTGTCAACAAGTTGATGGGGTATTTACACCCGCACCGTGAATGAATATACGAGAGAGGGGGAATGGTTGGTATCGTCTTTAATTATGGCTATTTTGTAAACTTTGAAGAGCTTCCCCAGCTAGTGGATCATTGGATGCCCTTTAATGTCTTAACATCCATAAATTGAAGGGTTTCAATCGACACATTCATAGTCACTCCTTGCTGCGAAGTATCGGTCTGGTTGAAAATCTTTGCAGGATTATTCTGCTTTGCAGGATTATTCTGCTTTGCAGGATTATTCTGAAATGTGTCTACAACTTCTTGAAGTGGACTTAGTATTCGGTAAACGATTTTTTAAAGTTATTCAAGAAAACATGGAATATGTTGCTTTTGCTCGGGCGGTCCCGTGGAACAGTCGTCATGGGTTCATGCCCAGAATGGACCGTCCCCGTCCGTAGCAAGGATTGACTATCCGGCTACGTGGTAATGAATTAAGTCTCGAAAGCCTGTATAAGCCGGCATCTCCATGTAGGACTTTACGCCAAATAGAAGAACATCTCTTTTTGCTTTTGTCTTCCCAGAAGATTAACTTTATACCTGACATGATATATAAAAGAATGGACCCAATGTATCCCACCTCTAAACGACTTTCAGATGACTCTGAACGTGAAAGTATCTGAAAAAACCTGCAAAAACGCTTTAAGTTTTCAATTCCCATGTTTGGATGTTGTTCCCTTTAATATCTATCAATTGGTATTTAGTACCCACCAAATGTCACCATGATCACTTTAAAGAGTATGCCATAAGATCCCACCACTCACTCATACTTCCCTCATAAACAATCGCTTCAAAATGTCACCATCATCACCATAATCTGTCACACCACTAACGATGCAATAATTGAATCTAAACGCACAATTCATTGCCCCGGTTTTGTACCATCAATTGCCCTTATTGTGTAAAGGAAAGGTCACCAAAAGAAGCCACACAACACACACATACAAATCGACAAACACTTTTGTGGAGATACTTTTCCGCATCGAAAATATCATCCCCCAGCATCTGTCTCGCGTGTGAAACGTACACCATCGACCCATCGAAACGGCATCAGCAGCAGCTCGCGTATCATCACCGGGCCGCGTATCGGCGGCACTCGTTGCAAGCTAAATGTTACAGCATTTATCATCAGCACCAACGGCAACGGCCTGGCACAGTGCCATAAGCCGCCGAACGGAACATTATGCGGGTTGGGCAAATATTATCATTGCCAAATATGCTCTCGTGTCTTCGTTTCGCTTTGTGACGCTCGTCTCGTCACATCTTCACAGGCTCAAGAGTCCTTATACTCCATGATGCGACAGACAAGCTAACGCCAAAAATCAAACCTCACTCCAGGGAGTGAACTCACCCCCGTCGGTGGGAGCTGTGTTTGTGTTTGAGATAAAACTGTTTACCTTTTGGCTGACAGGCCAAACGGCAGAAGGAAAGGAAAAGACAAATATCGCTCGAGCTAATTTCTACACCAAGACACAACCTTCAGGCCTGTGTGTGTGTGTGTG
>AXCO02007389.1:0-14817 GCA_000473525.2 Anopheles melas | reverse complement strand
AGCACACTGTCTGGTCGGGTATGTGTCGACTTTACCGTAGACGTAAGTGTCTTTGATAATTTATCGAGTTTTATATTTTATCGTCACAGACATGCTCCCGGTGATTTGATGGTACTCGTCGGCACAAACAGTCTCAAGGAGGGAGGCGAACTTCTGAAGGTTGACAAGCTGCTATACCACAGCCGTTACAATCGTCCCCAGTTCCACAATGACATCGGATTGATGCGGCTGGAGCAACCGGTACAGTTCTCGGAGCTTGTGCAGAGTGTGGAGTACCTGGAGAAGGCGGTACCGGTCAATGCGACGGTGCGATTGACGGGCTGGGGTCGTACCAGCACTAATGGGAATGTTCCCACGCTACTCCAGAGCCTGAACGTTGTAACGCTGTCCAACGAGGATTGCAATAAGAAGGCTGGCGATCCAGGCTATACGGATGTTGGACATCTTTGTACGCTGACTAAAACAGGCGAAGGAGCGTGCAATGTAAGTCAATTTATTTAATATTTACTGATACGTATTTGTATATACTAAAGATTTTATTTTCCCAGGGTGACTCTGGTGGTCCATTGGTGTACGAGGAAAAGCTGGTCGGAGTGGTGAACTTTGGCGTTCCCTGTGCTTTAGGATATCCGGACGGTTTTGCCCGTGTCTCGTACTATCATGATTGGGTTCGCACAACGATGGCTAACAATTCAAAGTGATCTTTTGCAGTGTAGTTGAGATAAGCTAATGAATGCGAAATAATAAAATATAAAATTATGGAAAATTTTTCATAAAATTATGGAAATATTTTATAATTATTATTGTTAATTTAAATCTAGAGATGACGTTAGAAATTCATTTTTTATTCAAGAAATTTATCCAATTTCGACTAATTTGAATAAATCTATTTTTAAACTCTTCAAGATGTGATAGAATTGTTTAAGTTCAAGTCTATCGTTCTTTTTTATGTTTGTTTAAATTCCAAAATGAGTTACTCAAACTCTGTTTCGCATTTAGATTTCCATATCAGCCACTCTCGTGTGACGTCCCATTGGCATTGATTTAAATCTGCTTTTATCAGTCCAGTTGTGTGCTCACAAGCTTTTCGATAACGAGAAAGCGTCGTATCAAAGATACCGCTCAGTTTTGGACCGTTTTTATCAAAAACTGTTCCTCGTGCCTCAGTCGTGTCTTTTCAGCTGTAGAGAGAATAGTGTCCTTAAGATGTCCGAGCTGGTGAGTTTTCGACCAGGCCCAAGAACGGGCCCTCCTGGGAACGATCACGACAGCGACGACAACGATTTCAACAGTGTAGTGGAATCGGAAAATGACGAACCGAGCTATCCATGCGCTAGAGGCAATGCGGCCTACACCAGCTTAATGCTGTACCAAGAAAGTGTAATGCATGATCAGTATTTTTTGTTTGTTTTGCTATTTGTGTTTCATATCAATCAAACGATCCTCTCCTTCAGAAACCATACCCTGCCCCGGAGATATGTGACCAGGAAAAGGGACAACTTCAACTGCAGAAAAGTGGTAAGTGCGTTATCGGGCATTTCAATGTTGCAATGTTTTGATGATATAATTCCATTCCAGAAGAGTCGGACCAGCGTGAACCCACCAACAAACAAGTAAACAATGCAACACTTTGTGCTGTCGACAGTCGTGCACGAGCTCACAAGTATGTCTTTACTGCCCCCTTAGATTAATGCAGAGCTGAGCAGCTTCGTGCAGAAGAAATCGTTCGCCCAGAACATGATGGACATTGCTCTGCTGTCGGCAAACACGAATCAGCTGCGGTACGTGATCGATCTGGGGGACAAGCATCCATACTACATGACCAGTCTGATGCTGATCATCGTCAGTCTCGTGATGCAGGTAGTCGTTGGCCTATCGATGCTGTACGTGAATAGGTAAGTTCTAGTGTGGTGTGATAGATGCTGCTGTCAGTTCTGAGCGTTGCCTTTTTGTGTGAAAACAGATACAACATGAAGAACAGAAGTGAGATAAAGGCAGCCTCGCACATGAACAATCTTTCCGTGGGAGGTGTGTTTATGGTAACGCTAGTCAACGTGTTCATATCCACCTTCAACGGTGCAGGAGCTGGTACACCTCCCATACCGGAAACTGGCGACGTGGTAGTTAATGTTACAAACACTTCGACAGCATACGCGATACCATGAGTAGTAAAGCAACTTTAGCAAATCAGTTGCGCATACTTTAGGAAACGGATTTTTTCCAACGGAATGTTATCATACGAATTGTTAAGATAAGTTTTTGAAATGTTACTTAATTTTCAAGGATTTTTCAAGGAGCTAGATATACGTAACAATCAGTTCATCGCGTTTCTCGGAATAATTAGAGCAGATACATTTTTTTATCTGCGAAGTAAGCAAAGTAGATATAGACATGGGTCCAAAAGTCTCTTACCTCTTACCGGTGAGGTGCGGCACGGTCTAATAGATTAAGGAGATTAATGAGAAACTGACACGGAATGGAATTTCGGCTTGCAGTGATAAGGTGACGGTTTCTTAATCGTCAGACATTTTTTATCAGTGTCACTGTTGCATAGGAGATTAAGGGACATTGAAAAAAACACATCGCATACGCAATCGTCCTAAGATCATCGGTAGATCACTGGCTGGCAAAACGGCACAGTTATTGACATGAAGTGGTTGTAATTATTAAATAATTTGTTGACTTCAAAAAACCCAAAAAGACCGAATTAACTCGTATGTAGTGGTTTAAAGTTGACGTAGAAAAAACAACTACTTTATAGAAAAATATACCTTTATTTATATATTAGAAATATATTATACTTGAAAAAAGAATAATTTCATGGAAACATGATCATTTTGCTTTTCTTTTAATTAGACAAATGTACATAAAAAATTATAATTATGCCCATCGCGTTCGAATAGGTTCAACGCCACTTGTCTGTGTGGTGGTCTTGGCCCATAGTGCAGTGCAGAGTGGCCCGGATTTAATGATTGGTTAGAAGTGAGGGGATTAATCGAATCAACAAACAGATGTTTGGTTGTTTGATCGTCTGAAAAGAAATCAATGTCGATCAAAGAAATACACAAATCGGAAAGGTTCACATCGTATGTGTGGACATAATATACCACATAAAACGATTTTGTAGAACTAATATTTCTCTTTTTCTAAGATTTCACAAATGTTATACTGACCACTAATGTCGGCACACGACTACACTTTCTATATTTATACAATTATTGATAAGCATGGAATATCTACTTAAAGCGTGAGGTGCTACTTAAAGCTCAAGTGGTTGTCTTACTGGACTGTCAGCGGGTTTTCATTGTCTAAACCGGGTATTGCCATAATTAGTACAGCCGATACACGTACAGTTGGATTTGAATGATCAAAATACGAGACAACATTCCAGCGATGAGCTTCTCCAAAACACGGTGCACTTGTCGATGGTTCTACCTTTCTAGCTGTAAACTATCAACGCTGTGTAGAAAATCTACTTGAGAATACAGCTGATGATAACATATCAGCAGTATATAAGCGAAGGAGCAAAACAAGTGCATCAGTCGTTCCACAAGAGCATTAGTGTGTTTTTACTTCCCGAGGATCGCCAGATAGCATCATGCTTAGGAAAGCGTTCATTTTTGTGTCGGCATGTTTGGTAGTGAGTGCAGCTAAACTACCGAAACTGGTACTAGACGACGGCTACCGAGTAGTTGGAGGAGAGGTGGCGAAGAATGGATCGGCACCCTATCAAGTGTCGCTGCAGATACCCGGCCACGGTCACAACTGTGGCGGTTCTCTGCTGAACAACCGTTGGGTACTGACGGCAGCACACTGTATTGTTGGGTACGTTCATCCTCCAAAACACACTAGTATACAATAATCACAATCTTATTTGATTTACAGTCATGAACCGACCAACATTCAAGTGCTTGTCGGTACAAACAGTTTGAAGGAGGGTGGCCAGCTATACAAACCGGACAAATTGTTCCACCACAACTACGCTAGTCCCGAGTTCCGCAACGATATCGGTTTGATACGTCTGAAGGAGGAGGTACAGTTTTCGGAGATTGTGCAAAGCATCGAATACTCGGAACAGGTTGTCCCGGCGAACGTTACCGTACGGTTGACGGGCTGGGGACGCACCAGTGCTGACGGAAGTGTGCCAACGCTGCTACAGAGCCTGAACGTGGTGACGCTCACGAATGAAGACTGCAAGGCCAAGAGCCTTTATCCCGAACATGTCGATGTGGGGCACCTTTGCACGCTGACCCGGTCTGGAGAGGGCGCTTGCAATGTGAGTAATTTACGATTTATAACTTTTGTTTCAAATCATTTGAAACTCAACATCAATTCTCCTCCAAGGGTGACTCCGGTGGTCCGTTGGTGTACGAGGGAAAGTTGGTCGGAGTGGTGAACTTTGGCGTTCCGTGCGGTCGCGGATACCCGGATGGGTTCGCACGTGTCTCCTACTACCATGATTGGATTCGCACAACGATGGCCAACGATTCGTAACGGATTTGCAGTCACGTGGTTTGAAGTGGTGATTTCGTGTTCTGTTGAATTCACCACGGCCCCCGTAGTGTGCATTGCATAGTACCAGGCGCTTATAGTTTTCTGGCGTGCACGAGAAACGTTGTACCTCAAAGTGTTTGGTACTGTATGCGTAAGTGTAGAACTTCTCCAATGTTTGGTGTATAGGAAAAGGGATTTTGTACTGTAAATAAACTCAGTTTTTGCTAAACTTAACATATTTTGGTGTCAGTTGTTGAGATGCCATGATTATTAAGCACACAACTGCGAAAAAGAATGGATATTGAGGCAATTAAAAAATATCAACTTGTGGTAATTTAAGCCATGAACCTGCAACTGAAGAGCGTATAAAATCTTCTTGGAAAGGAACACTGAAAAACAGCAGCCATACATTATGCTGTTTCTCACACGACGGTAAAGAAACACATCACAAAACGCAATATATTACCATAGCTTGGTCCACTTATGTGTTCAATCAATATCAAAATTAGGAACTGTACGACATATTTTAGTCATAGAAAAGATATTCCATGGCATATGAACGATTGATATTTAAAAGTTGGATTATGAGGTGGTGGGGCAAATAACCTTAAGACCCTATTAACAGGTGCTTTAAAGCTGCTACTTGAGTAGCTTACTTGAGCCTATTCCGACAATGAAATCCTATACTTTGCTTCCGAAGGTTTAGAGGTACTTCAGTTGCTTACGTCAGAAATCAGATGTCATTGTTGCTGCATTCTACGACCGATCATTTTTAGTATCGTTTTTACTTGGATCGTTTTTACTATCTCAAAATTTAAGGTAGATCGAACTATCGTCGCCAAAGTGTAGTACATTTCATATTTATAAACAAAAAGCTTTAGCAACGAGAAGCAAAAACATGTTTGTAGTTGATTGCATAATTTAAAATTTGGATAGAAACTTCAAAGCTGCAGCACCTTTTCTAAGAAAATATGAATTAAAAATAAGATCGGCACATTTTCATTCTCACTGGTTATACATATCTCTAGATTTTAAGTCCAGTAGTACTTACACTATACAAAGAATGTTACACACGAACTAGAAAACCTACAAAAGGACGGACAAATGAAAAGTCAACTTGTTATTTGTCTTTAGCGTCATTAGCTATGTTTCCTGCTGAGCGTTCGCTGTTTAAATGATAATTCTATCACAGGATGTGCCGGTTACGGCATCATTCTACACCTAAGAACTGCCCGGCATTCTAACCCCCAAAACCATTTCCCGAACACCATTTTCATCTTCATTTGCGTACCACGCCCGTTCCGGAGCTCTTCTCCGGGTAGTTCCTACTTTCCAAGGCGATCGATTGTATGCTAAGCGAGCAATAAGGAAACGCGCTGGCACAACCATCTCAAGAGTGCATGGTTGCCTGGCAGCACAGTACCGTGCAGCGCCATCGACTCCGGCTAAAGCAAGGTCTAAACACAGCAGCCTATGGAGTGCTCCGTTCCTCCAAACAAAAAATGTTGCAAACCAACCAGTGACAGTTTTGCGGTGGAAATCAGAACGTTTCTCCAGTTTTTACACAAAATTACCCGTTTTCTAAATTAAAATTAAAAACAAAAAGCCATGAACTGTTCGTGTGCGGCGGAACGGTGTCCGCATCTGCAGTACCTGCGGACGCTGCTGGAGAACAGCACGAAGGAGCAGATCCCGTACGCGAGCCGGCAAACGTCGACGTCGGAAAATGCAACCGTCTGGCAGCGCTGGAAGCCATGCGTCATGCAGACGATCAAACTTTCCGGCTGTGTGCTCGAAACCGTGATGCTGCTGTGGGTGACCCTCACGCGCATTTGCCTTCAAATCTGGCTCAAGCTGCTGGATGCAAATCGGTAAGCTGCTACCACTTTGCCTCACGCATCTGCACGCACTAATCGGTACCTCCTTGAACGAGACAGATCCGCTCTGGCACTGTTCCTGTTCTTCACCGTCTCGGTGATCTGCTCGATACTGGGTAGCGTGCACGCGGCCGTGTCAAGGTAACTGTAGACGGATTGATGAAACCTTAAACCAAGAATTACAACCCCAATCGATGACCCTCAAACCAAGGGGCAGATAGTATCTCGGAACTCGGAACCGGCAGATGCGCGCGGAAGTGAAGGTTTTGCCGGCTGAAGAATAAGTCGTTTGGATTTAAATGCGCTGGCTACAGAGCCTTCCACCCTAATTGGGTCGCCCCATTCAGGCGAACGCAACAATGTGCGTGATCAACACGCGCGATGCTTCTTCATTGTTTGCCGCCGCGACACTGCAAAGCCCTTGCAAGAAACGGGTGAGCACTAATTGGTTAGCCGAATCGAGGTTCAAAGCCAAGATCGCGATCGAAACAGTTCTGGACAATTTTCCACCCGGCACTCGGAATCGATCGGCACTGTTTTCCCATGACAAATCGTGTGCACTAATGCACGCGCGTTTCAATTATGGCGGTAGCATGCAGTGAAAAATTAATTACAAAAAGAGCTCCGTCAGAGAAACGGGGAGATAGAGGAAAAAAAAACGAGATCTTATTTTGAAGACACTGCTAGCTCCCCGCTCGTCGGCGATCTGAACGTGATAATTAATATTTTCCGGTCAGCGTCAATCACGGATGGGTAATAAGAAGCGGATGATTCCGCACCGACGCCACCAATTGTCCAGTGGGTCGTTCTTGACCAGAACCTTTCCGCGTGCGGTCCCAGCGTTTGAAGGTTGCAGCGTTTTTGCCTTTCTCTACCAACCGGGGGTGTAGAAGCGTCGAGCGCTGTGAGCGATAATGCTCCATAAAATGATGCTCACAACTGTCGTCTTGAAATGTTTGAACTAGGAATTGAGTCGATATTTTGGAAGTATTTTCATTTTTAAAAAGATATTATTGTATCTTATCGTCTTATTTAGCAATGCTTAGTGACTAATCATAGTCAATACCGAGATGAAGAATCTTAGTACTATACCTTATGTTATTAGTAATGATTGTGCTGAAAGCGATGAACGTTCCATTCCATTCCCAAATATCGAGCTCATATTGAGCTCATTGAAAACCTTCCATTACTTGTACATGTAAAGGGCTGTAAAGGGGCAGCTATTTCCAAGATTAACCCCTTTTCCCTTTATTTCTCTGTTACAATAGGGGGATTTGACACCTGCGGCCCCTGTCAACTGCATCGCTGACTTTATGGGATATAACTTTCAGCTGCAGCAGTTCTGCAGCAACATTGTACCTGTTGCCGTTCCAAATAGAACTACAATATAACACAGTAGCAGCAAAAAAAGAAGCCATTAAATCGGCCTTATCGTACTGTTCTCGACAAAACAGACAACGAAAAGGGTTCCACTCGGTGAGCTGGCTAGATTCGCGTACGGGGAGCGATGGTAAGGTTCAGATTAGAAATTTTCTCACCGTACGGGCCGAAAGATTCGCGTTAAATTGCATTCTGGCAGATAGAATGATTTCTTATGGTTAAGCAGCGCTATCAGGGATGGGGTAGCTTTTTTTCTGCCGTTCTTTACCAGCTCTCCCCTTGTCGGGCGCCTCGAAAAATTAAAGCAGAGCGCACAAAAACAAGAGAAGAAACACCATAATCCCGATCTGTTCTAGCCCGGGCGTGTGTTCTGACGTGCGCCGGCCGTCCGGCGGCACTATGACTAAGGGCGTTTTGGGTGAGCTGCTCATGAGAATGACCTTCGAGCTGTGGCGACGAACCGCGGGCGGTCCTTTACCCAATCCACCTCGAGCGATACGTGGCCGTGCAGATCTTAAAATCATCCTCTCGCCGCTAATTGATTCATCAACGAGCTGATAAACTGTGCACTGTGAGTTTTATGTTTCGTTGTTGTTTGGTGCTTTCCGTTTGCCTACGGCCCAAGTGGAGGTCCGATTTCTCAAGTAATGGGCAGGCTGAGGCGGGTGGCCTGCGATTTATTCGAGCGTTTGCACCATCGCCACGAGTGAAGCTTTCAGATGCGTACATGCGGATGATGGATGATAGGTATCGATTTGTCAACGTACGGTCGAATGGGGTCGAAAGATGACAGCGCCATGAGGTCACGTCTCACACCTTCATACACGCCCAAGCAGCACTAGGTGTCAATGTCAGCCTGTGTGCGAAGAAAGATCGAGCGGAAAATGCACGGGTAGGGCAGGAGTTTTGTAACGCGTAACGTTGCTGCTGTGCGATGGATGGAAAATTTATACGGCCACCGTGCTGTACGTGAAACCGTCGGAAGGATGGGAAATGTTGTTCGAACGAACTCATCACTCACCCTCACAAAGGGAACGCAATCGTGAGAAGATCGATACGATCGCGCCAGGAAACAAAGTGCGTGCGTGTGCGGTGCGAGACAGTTGTGCAAAACAGGATGAAAAACAGATGAAAAGGACGCACTCCCAGCCCCATTGATAAACATAGAAAAGTGAATGTGGTGGTGGCATTGGACTTGTTTTTTTTTTCTTTCCTTCTAGATGCTACCTACTCCGTAGGTCAAGTCGAAACAGTCCGCCCACAGTTTCATGCACTTCGTTTTAGGTGGTTTATCCTTTTACTTTGCTGCATTTCGCGTGCTGCCACCGCTATTATCATAAATTTGTGAGCTCGCGTGGTTGCGACAGCTGTTTGCTGATGGTGCTGATGATGATGCTGTTAGCTAATCGCAGCACTGGGTCAGCGTTTGTTGCATTTTTGTCCCACGTTTTTGGATTGCGTTGTGATGCGTCGAATGAATTTTTTTTTGTAAAATTTAAACGATTTGCTCAATAAGTTTTTATCGCTTTTGTATAAAATTTAAGCTGATTGGAAGTAAATATTGATTTGGCAATCTTCGTGTCTTTGAGCTCTTCTTTAACTACCTTCTTATTATACATCTTCTATAGACATTAAACAGTAATGTTATGCGTGAACTTTTCGAGAAGAATTCTATATATGTATCTTCAAAGATGAATCATTCAAATAAAGTATCGGTTTACCCCCGTTAGTCAGAAGAATTAAGGATACAATTCGATTCATGAATCAGGTTCACATACTTCCCAAACGCTAGTTGTCGAATGATAATGCGAATGATGAATTTTCCAGCTACATGTTTTAATTTGTTCAACCACCATTGCAGGCTTGTCGCTACATGCCAAAAACATAAGTATTCCTAACGCTTCGGCTAACTAGTCCTCGGTTCCCCTCCCCCCCTGCAAGCACTGTTCCATTCATCGTTTCACCGTAGCGTCATTTCCGCCCTTCATTTTCCAATGGCAAAGAAAATGAGAGAAGAACAACAACGGCGGGGCGCGAAAACCGCCAATCCGATCCCACCACCACCAGCGGCTACCGATTACCGTTCGCGTGCTCCGGATACCACCCTCCGGTGAGCGGGTGGCCCGGGAAGGTTTTCTTCGCTCGGCGGCGCCACCCAGCGCAGCAGTTGTGTGCCGGCGACGAGCGAGTGCGGACCGGTGCGGATGAGCATTTTCCACCCGAAAATCCCAACTAGCGACGAAAGCGAACGAACGGTGTCGAACAGTGTAGGGGCCTCGAAAGACATCGAAAGACTTGCGCGCTGGCGGTAACGACGAACCGCTGCTTCTACCCTTTTTGGCGCCAGTTTTGGGGGGGGGGGGCTAGCCTACTGCTAGCCTAGTTTTGCGGTCCCGGTCCAAGCGGCTGTTGTGCAATACGCTGCCGACCAGCGAAACGCGAACCCCACTCGTCGTCTTGTTTGTGGATGTGCAGTGAAACAAAACCGTGTATGGGTGTGAATAAATTACCGAGCCTGTGTAGTGTCCGAGCGGTTGGACGCGGCTATCGCACGGTGAATGTGCACGGCGGCACGGTGTGTGTGAAGGACATCAATGAAAAGTGAAAATCCGCATCCCTTGCGAACGGGCCCGGACTGCTAGGCGATTGATTTATTTGCCATCACTCATTGGCAGGGAGAGAGATAGAGAACGAGAGAAATGCAAACGCTGCAGAATAGAACCAGAGATTTAGAAGCGATCGGGAACGGAGCGTATTAATTTGAACGAACTGCCGTTTGGTGTGTCGTTTTGGTTGTGATTGTGACTGAGGTTGAAAAAAGTGCGAACGAAAAAACCCACAAACCAACACAGTTTTCTTCAAACAAAAAGAGGTTCCGCTGTCAGGCAGAGCAACACGTGCGGGGTGCAAAACGGTGAAAAGTGTTCTAGCGGTGCAGCCGAACGCAACAGAACCTTCTAAAGACCGCTTCACCGACCAAGACTAAGCTTTCGTCACGCTCCGCTCTTCGTGCGCTAGGTGCGATGCCGTTGTGCGTTGATGACGGCTCCCTACCCACGGTGACGGTGGGTTTGCTGATGGAAACGCTTTAAAAGACAATAATTTTCTCCTGCGCGAAAGGCTTTACCGCAAAGAGAGGCGCACACATTTCCACACCGGTAGTGTGCACAATTTGTAGAACGGTTTGTGTGCGTGTGTGTGTGTGTGTTTATGTGTGGCGACAGCATTCCTTCCCCCGGAAGAGTGGATCGGTTCTAGGTGAAGCAAGCAAGAAGGGTGTGTGCCGTTGAAGGGAAGCTGTGGAAGGAGAAAAGATTGCAGTTCTCCGGTGTTTGATTTACGGTTTGGCTCAACGGTTTGTGGAAAACATCGAATCGAAGCGAACAAAATGACTCAATCCAGCAGGTAAGTAAAGCGAGCATAAGCCAGGGAGGAGAGCTAACGTTCTGCTAATGTTTAATCATCGTTCCATTTTGGGGTAGCATTTTACGTAGATTTGGTGCGATCGGTTGGTTGGTCCGGGGGAAGGTTCGCCGCCGTGGGCGCATTTAAGTTGTTCGATTCGTAAAGGTGAGCTTAAGCTTTAAACTCGAGCGTTAAGCTTAATGCTAATGAGCACGTTTAGGACTGTTGTAGATTATTATCGCTCAATAGAATACGAAATGATCGCATGTCAGAAACAGTCCAACTGTCCTGCTCACAACAAAAGCAAATGAAAAAGCTTGTTCTCGATATTTTATGATTAATTCACGCACGTTTAAAACAATGCTCGTTCCTTTGTTTTAGGATTTACACAAAAAAAAACAGCCAAAACAGCTTAGCGCAGCCTTGCCTTCTACACTTCCGTTCTGAGACGGGAAAACATTCCCGGAACCTTAGCGAATAGGATACAGTTTTAATTGGTCCCGTTTGTGCAGCAAACAGAGATGTAAAAAGGCGCCCGCTGTCGCCTCCGCCGTTCGCGGATCATACCGTGCATCATTACCCGTCCGATGTCTCGCACATTTGGTTCGGCCCACCCCAGAACCCCAAACAACATTCGAATTATGTTAACAGTACTTTATAACTTGCTCCCTTCCCTAAGCGAACATCTTCGGCGAGTAATCCAGCTAGAACAGGTGCCGCGAGTTCTTTAAACCGCGGTACTTGGTTCGATTTTTGTTAGTACCCAATTAATTGCTCGCGTTCGGGGGGAAATTTCGAGCGGATGAGCAGAACGCGATTATCTCCGCCCGTTGTTGTTCGGTGTGAGCTTAGAGCTGGATTAGATCGAACCGTTTGCTGGTTGATGCTGGTACGTTCTTGCAGCGATTTGTGTTAGAACGAATAACTTGTGCCGCGCTTTCCCCACTGTTGGCTCGGATCGGTTGCATCGATGCAAAGGAAACAACGGTTGGCGAAGCAGATGATTGCAATCTTACCACTTTACCGCTAGATATTGAACAACATCGAAGAATATGAGAGGCGTAAAAATTACAGGTTGTGTTATGTTTGTAAAATTTAAAAATATTCCACAAAATTTTTGATAATATTTAAGAGGTCTCATAAGGTCTTTAAGAGGTCTAATTTGCATACATTATTTAAAAAAAGCTTGTTCAAAATGTAAAAAAAATCTTTTCATAGAACGACATCTTTATCTTCATCAGCATCAGATTATTCTATTAATTTTCCTCTTTTCCATTTACTGCTAACTGCTGGTTAGAACGTTACAATTATAAAAAAAAAACAAGACAAAGCAGATTAGACTTACCACCACTTCATGGTGTCTCTCCCCCCAGGAGGATTCTTCTATAATCCACCCCAAATCCTCCCACCAACCCAGCAGAACAGATGGCTTCATCCGCTCATCAAAAGAAATGCGCCAAAGCTGCGCAAACCGCAGCAATTGCAACGGAAATGAATTGACGCGCTGCGGTAATTGAAAAAAACAACAACCACTCAGAAACATAAAGAAACTCGGATGAGGCGTTCTGCCCGTCTGAGCGAGATGAAGTGGGAAGTGGTGGAGCTTTTGAAGTTGTGTGTGTGTTTTTTTGCTCTACGTTTTTTCAGTGATGCCGGATTAAGACACACCGATGATGACGTGCGGATGAGGAGGGTGAATTAGATTAAGGTCGCATTTAACAGCCACTAAAGGAGTGGCAGCTCTCTGATAGAGCTAACTATATTATACGATCGCTGTAATCACAGGAGGGGTCCTGTAGCGCGGATGCAATAAAAGATGGGAAAAGCCAGCAGGATAGCACCAACCCCACACAGTAGCAAACACATACACTTCCGGGGAGCTCTGTGTGTGGCAAATCATACTTTGGCCTAAAGCTTTATATATATTATTGCATTAATTTTCTTTGCCCGATAATTAGACAAAGGGAAACTATGTCGTGCTCAGGGTAGATTCGAACCCATCATCTTTGAAATGAAAGAGCAGCCACTCGCTCACGACGCCATTTGGTGGTCGGCTATCTAGGACGTCAGAGATCAATATGAGGAAGAGAGAAAAACTTTTTATATCGTGGTATCAAAAAGAAATGACTTGTAAAGAACTTGTTTTCCCCTTTTTAAAGCTAAAAAACTCAAATCGAGCGTTTATTACGCTTCTAGCAATTAGGCTAAACGGCGCATATCCGGTTTCACATGCAAAACCGTCCGACTGTCCGATAGGAGATTTGTATCTTTTTCGCCGGAGCGCAAAATTATCTCACGAGCTTATGACGAGGCTTGCAATCAACACCTTCCGCCTCAGCTAAGCAAAAATGCATTGTGTTATTCCCGCAGCGGTTTGGCCCGTCCATTTAACGCCTCGAAAATCGTTCCGAGTGTAAATTATGCGCCCAAAGGCGCATTTGCCTTCGATACCGAAACGTTGGTTTGATAAGACAAAACAAAAACGGTCGATTGACCTAAATAGAAGCATTCCCGCACAGCACATAATAGCTGCTCCAGCTTATCTTTAGCCCTTTTCGATGGATTTTCAAAGACAAGAATACTCTGGCGTTTGCTAGCACGTCGCACTTACAGCTTCTTCGCGCACACAGCGGCGTTAAAAGAACGGAACGGCGGCACGTTCTTTTTACACTCGGCGTGGGCGCTTGGCGGCAGGCACCGTACGAACCGGCATCGTAATTTGTTCTGTTTTACGATTATGCGGATGCGGTGGTGTAACGAAACGCAGCAGTTATGTCGCTGCCGTGTCGCACGGCACTGTTGAATTATGGGCTCCGGTTGTGCGGAAGCAGGTCAAACCGCCTAACCGCGCCCGATTGGAAAATTGTCCTGGAAAAGTGGGTAATCAAATGCAGCAAATGCAGGAGGGGGGAAGGGGGGTTTGGTGCAGCACACCCAACCCAGCAATTTGTTTGTTGGGCTGTGTGGTCGTGGATTTTCTTCGGTGCCGTCCCGGTGCCGTCCGATTGAGCGATGGGACAGTTTGCCCGCCGTGTGTTGGGAGCGATCCCGTTGAGCACACCGCACATCGGGTTTTGGGACGTGCCGCGTGCCTCAATGTTCGCAATGATTGATTGCACATTTGGTGGTGGCGCATTCGATAGCATTTGGGGACGTGAATGGGGAGAAGAAAACATGGCTTCACCTACCAGTACTTTCTACGGATGCAGCAGCAGCAGGGCACGTCAATCAGCAACCGGCAGCGTTTGCTATTTGCTTGCCCACTTTTTTTTTCATTCTTCAATGAATAATTACCCTTCCTGTGCCATTTCGCATTGCAGCAACGGGTGGAAGCTGCAGCCGAAAAGGGTCGGCAGACGAGGGGATCATAAAAATCTTGGATAATATCCGCCCAATAAACGTCCCGCGCTTGAAACGTCGGTTGGGTCATAGTGGAGCTGCAGATGTCAGCAACGGCTAAAGGGGGGGCGGGGAAAACACAACGCGATTAATGCAGCTCGGGAGGGAATGGTTGTGAGGGGGTTGACCGATGCGCTCCGGTACCTGATCTTGTTCACACAAATCCGTGCGTACCGGCTTATCGCGGCATGAATCGCGCCAGCCAGTAAGCGCACTGTCGTAAAAGCAAAGCCCACCTTTGCGTTCGTATTCCCATTTTTTT
>KI921211.1:0-15778 GCA_000473525.2 Anopheles melas | reverse complement strand
AGAGGTTCTTATGTTTTTGGGACACTTTCTTGACTTTTTCTTCCGGGAAGTGAACTTACACTGTTTTCCAGGTTAGTTTCTAACATGCACGGCATTGTCCAACAATTGCAAGAGGATTTTTTCTACGGCCCAGGTGTTACAAATAATGACAGCTGTTGAAAAACATCTTGCAAGTTTTGAATAAAACCGTTTATATTGAAAACTGAACCGGAAAACAGTGTAATGTATTTGGGGGGAATTGGACACTTTAGAACCCTTGTTGGATAAATCCAATAGGAATTTCCCAGGAGCTTGCCCAAAAAGGGTGCCGTAGAGTCAAATTTCTATCATCTGAAGTTCACTTCCCGAAAGAAAGAGCCAAGGAAGTCTCTCATAACTATGAGAACACCTCAAAAACCCTGTAAATACTTCCCTTTAGGACAGGCTCATTTGGAATCTAGCAGGAATTTCCAATGTGGGTCCCTTAAAATCCAAAATTTGAAAATTATGCTTTTTTGAAAAACGTGAATGAACCAGTTCGTTCATCTAAAAGAACTGTACGAGAACGGTATCCTTCTTTCTGGATATTCATTCTTTTCTATTATTCAAATCAGACTAGAAAAGAGGTTTTAGTGGATTGTATCTTGAATTTGCTGTTTAAAGATTTATAAAAAAAAACTGTGAAATTCACAAATCATTTTACTACTTCATTGCGATTCAGTTCAAGTCAATTCGTCACGATTCGTCAATTAGTGACAGACACTTTTGAAATTCAACTCACTTATTCTCATGACAATCTAGTCACTCACTCGTTTGGAATTAAATGTTCTACATCTGTCTGTAAAAAGAATATCAAAAGATTGATCAATAAAAAAAACAATAACTAGTGATGAGATCCATATATAACTCTTTATCGCGAGGTGAATCAATGAATTCCTTGCAATTCTAGCAATTCGTCTTCCAACTGTTCATTAGTTCGTCCAATCGAAGGAAAGCTCGCCAAAAACTTGTCTGGGGCAGTTCAGCGATTGATCGTTTGTTCATTCAACCAATCGTTTGTTGTATAAATAATTTCTACTGCTTACAGTGAACGCACTTCCTTCAGTCACTTCAATTCATCTGAAAAGAACCGAACTAACCGACCAGTTCTTGTTCATTCTAACAGTATAACAGTTTCTAACAGTCATAGCAGGGGATTCAACCCTGAGCCTTACAACCTTTAATTCAATTTGATGTGGTACTAATATTGTAACTCTCTTCCCTAGGATATCGATGTCTCCGGGCGATAGGATTCCTCACCGGGTTGGCAGCCGGGGCCGGATGTATTGTGCTGTTGCAGAATAAGAACATCACCGGGTTTGGAAACTTGGCTGCCCCAGGTTAGTTTATAGAACTGCTTGTGAATGTCCACGCCGGATGCTAACATTGTTTCTTCTCTCTTCATTAGCACTGGCCGTAGTGGCCGGACTGTTCGGTGCAGTGCTCGGCTCGACCCATCCCATCTCATCCACCCTGATAGGAGCTTCCGCCGGTGCACTAGTGGCCGGCGCAACGATTGCCGCCTGCATAGCCACGTTACCTCATTACATATTTGGTGTAAGTATTTGGAGGCGCACTTTATACACACTCTCTCTCTCTCTCTCTCTCTCCCCCCCCCCCCACGTAGTCCTATTGATGCTTACCACTGATCACTCACTTGCAGGAGAACGAACTGTTCGTATCGGTCGTTGGTGGAGCTATCATTTGTGCGATCTGCGCACTGTTCTGCCCGAAGTTTACGTCCATCATCGCTTCCAGCATTATCGGATCGGCCATGATACTGTGCTCGATCGATTTCTTCATGCACGGACTGAACACACTGGACTGGGTAAAGTCCAGCTTCCCCTAAGAGGTGTCTCAAAGGCTTCAGCGTCTAAACTTTCCCCCCTTCCACTGCTTCTAGATCTTCAACATGAAGCCCGACCCAACGCCACCGCCGTGCTGGGGCGGCGTGATCCTCTGCTGCTGGCCCATCTCGTCCGTGCTCGGCGTGCTGGTGCAGTGCTTCGTGACCGCCTGGAAGATCGACCACCGGCGTCAGCTGCATCATCGCCGAAGGCGACACTACAAGGGCCGATCGGGATCACGATCGCGCGAAACGCGGGAGGAGGCCCGCCAGCGCAAGTATCGCTATCTGTATCAGGTTCGCACCGCCCGGGGCGATATTATTTCGCAGGTGAGGGGGGGGGGGGGGGGGGGGGGGGGTGGAGGGAAAAACCAACCCGCGTACGGTCCAGGTTTATTTATGTGCCAAAGTTTCCGTTTTCCTTAGATTCTTAGATAAGCCGGTTTCTAAAAAGCACGTTGAGAGGGGGAGTGGTAGCATTGAAAGCCAGAAAAAAGCATAAAAAACCCGACCATCTAGTGCTGCTGCAGGTAATGGTGGTGGTTTGTGTGCATGCTTTTTTTTTTGCTTTGCCCCACAACACTGCGTGACACACTGCTCGTCCTTATGCTTTTATGAACCAGGGAACCAGCACATGTAGTAGGTTAGCCAGCATACAGTGATGGATATGAAATGCGTGCGGAAAATGGGTTATAAAGTGAAATGGAAAATTTAATACATTTAAATATTTTTGGCATTTTTAGGTGGTAAGTTTTCAAACATGGAGATATAGTCTTAAGAAATTATTGCATCCATTACGCATTTTGAACCACTCTTCACACACATACACCCACACACACACAAGCCAGTGCCTGTCGCAGTGTCTGTAAATGGTTAGGCATGTGTACGTTTCTGCCTCGTCGTTTTTTTGTTAATTCTTGCTTTCTATTTCAACTTTCTGACCACGTCAACGGCCAACAAACATTAACAATCGACGCTTTTACGCATTTTTTTCCGGTTTTTGCTTTGCAGAACTTTGTGTCCGCCCTGCAGAAGCACGTCACCACCGACTCGGGCCCACCGTCGGAGGTGTCGACGAAGCTCGGCTCGAACGATCGCAACACGGCCCGCAGCGACCGCACCCATCTGACCAACCTGCCCGACTCCGACTTCGACAAGATGGACTCGAGCTGCGAGAAGCGTTGACAGAAGCTGTCGTCCGCCTCGGGCAAGTAGTACCGGGGCCGGTCGGGCGGTGTTGGCCACCGGCGCAGCGAGCGCCTGTCCCGCCAGTACTCGAGCCGCAGCATTGCGCAGGAGATCGATCGCGAAATGGCACTCGCCATCGGACCGGATGGCTACCACGAGCCGCGCTGAATTTCAATCATCTGTTTACGTTATATGAAAGGAAGGGGTCTTTTTGTGTCTGTGTGGAAATTATAGGTTTAATATATACATATAGGTGTTTTGCTTTTGCATTTACCAACCGAGTCGGGCCCGTGTGAGGTGGGGGAGTTAGTTTTTTTTTTACAATCGTGACAAAAAAGCAAAAAACAAACAAACTTTAATGGTGTTCCATTTAGCATTTAGGTGTTTCGTGCCAGGGGAAGACGTCGTACCGGGACTGGGAAGAAGCGATTTAAGGTTGTTTGCTGTGAGTGTTTGCGAAACGAAGGACGCACGAATGCACAATTAAACCAAACGAAGAAAAAAAGTGATGAACAGTGGTTACCGGAACATGAGGCAGAAAGCAAGTAGTAGCAAGAATCTATGGAATATAAGTGAAATACTATATCGTTTAAGGATGAAATGCGAGGGGCATAAATGCAAAAAAGAGAAAATGTGCAGATAATGAAGCGGGAACAATGCGTAACTAAGTGGAGAAATAGTGGACAGGTGCTCGAAGAGTGCTACGGCAAGGTAAAACCAGCGAACGAGAGAGGGCAAACGGAGAGGATGCGCAATAGAATCCAAAGAGGCAAAAGACAGGGACACACAGCTACACGAAACGTTATGCGAGAATATATATATATAAATATATAGTGAATAATAATAATTTTACAACAAAACAAATAAACCAAACTCATACACCTTACTCTTACATTTATACCAGCTGGTGGTGGTGGTGATGGACGTTTGTCAGTGATTATCTTCCGCATGATCTGAATCTAATTCATGATTTTGAACGTAGTGTACTAAATGATTAAAACAAAAAACATACACCTTAAGAGGGTTAAGAAGCAAAGATAAAGAACTTAAAACGTAAAACCAAAGCAACATGCATGCAAGAAGGAGCGCGAAAAGGGTTAGCATATAAATGTAAGCTTACGAAAGGTTATCCAACATATAAAAAAAACATCACAAACAAGCCGGAGTAAAAATATTGGCAAGAAAAACAAACAAACTTAAAAGCTCTTAATATTAAAGGAGGAATTCGAAAAAACTTGCGTGTGTGTGTGTGTGTGTGTATGGCATGCATTTAAAACAGAACTAACTTAATCGTTTAATAAGGCACAGAATTAAAACAGGATAAAGCTGGAAAAAACATTGAAATATTCTAACGAAAGCAACGGTGAGGCAAAGAAATAAGCAATGGCACAAAAGGCAAGATGCGAGTAAAAAGAAACGAATTAAAAAAAAAAAGCACACACACACAAAATAAGGAAACGGAACCGTCTAATGGTTCTACCCTCCCTAAAGAAGAGAAGAAGCTAGTGAAATGTATTTTTTGTTTCATTTAACACTTTACGCAAACACACATAGACTAGGTAAACTAAAGCGAGTGAAGACGCAAAGGGGCAAATAAGGCAAATGTGAAAGATATGCAAAGCAAAGATAACACAAATGACAAGTAAACGATACGAGCGCAAACGATAAATCAAATAAAAGCCATAGTTGTAAAACAGTAAAGTGAATAAACAGAATGTACTAAAAAAGCACATGCTAGGCAGAGAAAAGCAAGATAAAAACATACCCAAAACGTGTACAGAGTTGTATGTAACAGGGCTATTCGTTCAGTGTAACTATATTTATATCGTTCCCGAACTAGTGTGACTAACTGTTGTTCCTTTTCGGTTTCCGTGGTCTTTTTTTATTAAATAGTTTTTTGCGTCCTTTACCACCGCAAATCGGAGTTTTCGTACGCGTTATTACAAAAAAAAAAAACAATATCGAATGCACTGAAGTAAAATAGAAAAGAGAAAAAGAAAGAAAGAAAACCAGCCAATGTTGTTCGTTTGTAAGGGGGAAAAAATAATCGATCTTAAAGAAAAGAAAAGAAACTGTGCAAATTCAACTAAATCGAAACACGCAAACAATTTGAATCGAAAAGAGTAGCAAATACTAGTAGCAAGTGAACGAACGTTGGAAGAATGGTCGCGCTGAAAAGGTGGTACAGAGTGTGGATACATGAAACTGTAAAACAATAATAAGAACTGTGAAGCGAGGGAGAAAAAAAAAAACAAGTGGAAAATGGAATTATGAAACTGAAAGCAAAGCGTGGACGGGGAAATGAAAGGATTTTATCGAAATAAGTTGCAAAGTGTGTGTAGCGATTGTGCAATGAAAATTGGTGCTGTTTGGAAGGAATAAACGTTCCGCTGAAGGTGGAGAGGTTGTGCTTTGAAAAGTAGAAATGAGTAAAAAGGAAAATTTGCTAGAGTAGATGTGGTCAGGGAAGGAGGAAGGTTAGCCATGCGCAATACGATGGGTAAAAGAAAGCTAGCTACTTAATGGATGTGTATAGGTTTATAAACACGGAAGCTCAAATATATAAACAACATATTTTGGAATTAAGCAAGGTGTGTTTTGATGTTTTTTTTATTTCTTTTAAAAATGGGTTAGTCGTTGTTATTCTTCATGTTTGTATTTTCATTTTGCTATATTTTTTCCTCTCAAACATTTTTTTCATAAACTGTATTATTACCTTAAATTTATTTTTTCGGGGTTAGTTTTACAAACATATGAACATTAAAGTTAAAGAACAGTTTGATTGAAAATTAAACGCTTAACCTTTAACTTTAAGTTTCACGTTCTGATCATGTAACAGTAGAAAAACGATCATCCTTGATGAATACAAATGAATTTCCCTACTATTCGTTTGACTGAACATCCTTTTATCGGGAAATAAGGAATAAACAGGCTCCGCCTACTTTTTTGCACGTTCGCACGGACGCACTAAGCGTAAATGAATGGACAAAAAAGGAACTAAATATTCAAAAATAGGATAAAAATTACTTATTTTACTTTATGTTATCAACATTTTGGTCATTTTTATTATGTTATTCATTGAAAATTGGCTCTGGTGAATGATGATTCTCAAGCATGTTGTAATTTTCCTTTGAAATCCTTATGTGAGTGGATTTTGATTGATAAAGTATTTTAACCAAAGTGAGTTGATATATCAGGTGGGCTTATCCAGTGCAATTTGACGTCTAAAAACGAAAATAGGAAGAAAACCTGGTTTGACAGTTAGATCCATAACAAACTGGATGCTTTGATGATTTTTCTATGGACTCACTTCTAACTCTATCCAAAATTTTCACAATTTTACTCGATATTTGAGATCAATCGGTGGTCTGTTGAACAGGCCCAAGGGTATAAGCTCAGACACCCTGATAAATTCTTCACTTTCAGTATCAAATCATATTTGGTTCGGTTGGTACACTGCTCCTTGCTTGCTGGCAGAAAGGATTCAATAATTGTTGCCTATGTATCAGATTTGGCGAAGAAAATGATCTTTTTTGGAATCGAAAGCCTTCAAATCTTCGTTTTAATCAAAGTTAGTTGATATATCAGGTGGGCTTATCCAGTGCAATTTGACGTCTAAAGCGAAAATAGGAAGAAAACCTGGTTTGACAGTTAGATCCATAACAAACTGGATGCTTTGATGATTTTTCTATAGACTCATTTCTAACTCTATCCAAAATTTTCACAATTTTACTCGATATTTGAAATCAATCGGTGGTCTGTTGAACAGGACCAAAGGATATATGCGCAGGCACTCTGATAAATTCTTCACTTTCAGTATAAAATCATATTTGGTTCGCTTGGTACACTTCTCCATGCTTGCTGGCAGAAAGGATTCAATAATTGTTGCCTATGTATCAGATTTGGCGAAGGAAATGTTCTTTTTTGGAATCTATAGCCTTCAAATCTTCGTTTTAATCCAAGAACTGGCTGCCACGTAAGTTTTTTTGGTTTCTTTCTTCGTGCTACGCCTGAGTTAAACCACATACAATTTCTGCGAGATTTCGTTTAAACTTCAAGGCATAGTAGATTTTGTTATGGAACAAACCGTCAAATTGTGTGTCGTTGTATTGGTGAGAAAGAACACCATAAGCCCACCTGATATATACACTCACTTTGGGTTTAACTTTGGGTCGATTAAATAAGAAAATCATGCAACATTCTGGATTAACTTGCTAGGATCGGAAAGATCACTTAAACACTGTGAATAGGGGTATCAAACTCAAATTCCAGTCAAGTCCCCAATGTTGCTTTATTAGCCCAAACGCGAGCTTTAATATAAACAGTAAATAATGAGACATCGGAGAAACCATTCTATAGTTAAACTACGTCCATTAAATGTCCAATTAAAGATCATTGTTGATTATTGTTCAGCTAAATAAGTTGTTTGCAATGTGTAATACGTGTGGCTATGTTGAGAAAGATTATGGTTGGCCTTTGCAATTATGGTTTATTCTTTTTAAGGCTGCTACAACTTTTGTCCATGTCTCAGAAAGAGAAAGAAAGAAAGAAAGATATAGTGTGAGAGAGAGAGAAAGAGAAAGAAAGAGAGATAGAGCTTTAAGAATGTGCAGCTTTTATCAACCGCACATGTGTTGTTGATGATTTTTGTGTTGCTCTTTCATTGTTCTCAATGTACAAAATGGGCGTGGCTTGAAGCGTTACTTTTGCGCTGGCGCTGAAGGTGAGTGTAAACGAGAAACAAAAATTGTATAATTTAGAATTTTGAAAATATAAGCATAAAAATAAATCTTTTTGAATATTTTAATCATTCAATCATTATTTTAGCAAACGACATTAGATCAAGTTGTATGGTTATATTTTACATTTACAATTTTAAATCTTTAATTCTATTGTTTATCGTTGTGAATAATAATGTACAAAATCGTACAAAAGAAAGTGAGTATTTTTCACGCCAATAATTTTTAAAACCATTGACAAACATCGCACGAAGTAGTAAGAACCCTCACACCACCACAGATTGCAACGGTCCTGCCACTCGAAACCCGACACACTCGTGTACACTCCACTGCATCGATCCGCTCTTGCGCTCATCTGCTGCGCTGCGGTGTGCGTTCGGTGCGTTAAATAAATTTGAATCGTCAAGAGGCGAGCACGCACCGTTTCTCGCGCGTGTTCTCCGCAGCCGCGACCGACCGATCGATCCGTGTTGATTGTACGCCGTCACGCCGAGCGCACCGCGATCGTCAGTGAGTAGTGTATGCGAGCGTCTTTTTGATCGGAGCATCGCATTGCATCGCGATCGTCAGCAACAAAAAAAAAAAATGCGTGTGAAAATTTATTTACAAGAAAAATAATCAAAACAAAGCAATGAAAATGCAGAACAAGCTAGAATAGCATTGGTGCCACAAGTGTGTTTCCCCTATGAAGAACCAACGGTGAAGCGTGCAAGCGATTAATACAAGTGCAATCTTTGAAGTGCAGTTTTGAGCAGTTTTGTTTAATTTGTGATCATTTGAGAAAAGTGGAAACGGGGGAGAAAAAGTGTTTCATTAGTGTGTGGCAAATGATGTCAGAGTGATAAGGAAAATGTGCATCGGCTGAGCGATACCAACCACAGTGCAGTGAGTTTAAAAAAAAAGTATCTCTGTGAGAGTGTTTGTGTTAGAAAAGATTACAACAACAAAAAAAAAAAAAGTTCACAAGTCAACTCGGGTGACGTGCAAAGAGAAAGAAAACATGTTGCAGCATCCGTCGACCGATTACTACGAGCTATCGTCGGTGGCCATCAAACAGACGCCCCCAACGTTTAGTCCGCAAAGTGGTGGTGGTGGTGGTGGTGGTGGTGGAGTGGGTGATGGAGGTACTGGTGGTGGCGGTGGGGCACTAGTGATCAACAGCAATAACAACAACAACAACAACAACAACAATAGCAATAGTGTGAATAATAATAACAACAACAACAACACAGGCAGCGTGCCGAGCGACGCTGATCTGGAGCTGATTGCGCAGAATGGGTCGGCCGCCGATCGCGAGTCGCTGCCCAGCTTCGGCTTCACCCAGGAGCAGGTGGCATGCGTTTGTGAGGTAAGAAAGCAACAACAACAGCAACAACAAAAATGCGCTTCACATGGCTAGATATCCCAAAAACAGCAGCCAAAGCATCAACAAAGTGCAAAAATGTCCGGAAATGGGCCGAAACGGGAGACCTTGGAATGAAAGGAAACTGTGCCTTTTGTGGTGTGATTGTGTTTTGATGAAGGTGTCAAACGGATTAGAAGAAGCGGGGGAAGCCCATGTCCCTGCTGTCCGCAGTTTCTTCTAGTGAAAAGGCACACACACGCACACATGTCGATAGAAATGTGACGTAGGTTAAGTGTATGCTGAGTTTGTGGAGTAGCATTTTGAAAAGGAAACAAAAGTTGGGCCATTGAATGGATGTTTTTCGAAAATTCTATGAATAAATTGATTGACTACCATGTTAAATTATGTTTATCATAACAATGATTGTTCCTCTGAATGAACGATCTAGTTTGAGATATAATCGAATAGTGTACATACATAGGTTGCTCTTATTATTTTCCGAATTATTTTCCGATACTTCGTGGGAACGATCCAAAAATATATCGAAAGTGGTGAAAAAAATCGTAAGACGAACCCAAAACACTATGGAAATTAACTAAAATATTATGAGAAACCCTGAAACACACATTGAACATCTTCTTCTTCTATTTGGCGTAACGTCATACGAGGACATGCCGGCATTGGAACAATGGAATATAATATTTTTTTGATATCCTTTAAGAAACGTTACAATGTATTTATAGGCCAATTTCATTTTAGTGAAGCAGCGATAAAGACCCTAGCGATCCTAAATCTGAGTAAATGAAGTGATTGTCCCTATAGGCAAGGAATTGTATTTTATAGCTGCAAGAACATGACTGTTTATACTGTACTATGTAGAATTTCATATTTCTTGAATTGTTAGTTAAGGTTTTAAAGTTTAAACAATTCACTCATTAGTTGTTAATTACTCTCCAAAAACGGGTTTATGATTGAATTAAATCAAGATAAACGTCATAGGAAAGTACCCGAAAACATTCAATATTTGTAAGAAAGATCCTTTTTCCACAGTTTATGCTGGTCATATTCAATAGCCATGCCTGGTTCTTGTATACTGTATTTAAGCATAAATAGATCATCTACCCCCTCTGTCATCTAGGGGCGGTCCCGTGGCGCATAGTCGTCATCTCGAACGACTCAATGACATGTCTGTTATGGGTTCAAATCTAGAATGGACCGTCCCCCTGTAGCAAAGAATGTGACTATCAGGCTGCGGTAGTACTGAATAAAGTCTCGAACACCTGTATAGGCCGGCATGTCCGCGTAGGACGTTTACGCCAAATAGTAGTAGAAGATCATCATCTAGGACTTCTACTTCTACAGATGTACTGCTACGATCATCTACAGATTTAGTTTACTGGTGTCATTGTAGCTTTAGTGTGTGTTTCAGTGAAACACAGAGTGTTTTTGTTGTGTTAACATTTAGTTGACTATTCATGAATATTCTTTGTTTAAGGATTGAATAACATGTTTGTGAATATGAAAATAATCACACTTGGCATGTTTGACTTGATTGGTTCTATCCTTTTGAGTTGTTGAATGTTATATCCTTTTGAGGTATTTTTTATGAATGAAGATAATTGTTACAAAAATTGATGTTCAATTTAAAACCATTGATGTTTAATGCTGTAATATCGCAAACTTAACTAAAACCTAACTTAACTTAAACTTAAACATAATTTCGTATAACTCATCAAATTGTACAAAGCAATCTGAATGCATGATTACTTAGTGGCTGTTTAAGTTTGCGAGGTTATGATCGGGTCCTAAAAAAAAGACCCTGTTGAACAGTGCCACATAACCTGTCGCTGATGATTTACTGATCCATAAAATCACATTGCAACAATGGTAAATAGGGAGTTGAATTTTGCCCTAAGAATAACATGAGTGCATACGATAATTTGATAACTAAAGTGCATCTAAAGACTATTCATAACTCAATTTCCAATGCCAAACATCTTATTGTAACATTGCGAAACGTGTGTTATAAGGATCAATTTGTTTGAAAACGATCACACTATTAAAAATTCATAATTCTGGTTTTTTTCCAATTTCATTTTGCATCAGCACAAAAGCTAATTAATAAACTTTCAAATCTATTCTTCACACTTGCATAAGTGTCAAGTTCGCTAATTTGTACCATCTACACACCTTAGCGTGCGCGTGTTTTGCCATTAAACATCACTGTTTATTGCTCCTTCCTTCCGCGAGTGCACCATTTATCAGCAGTCTGCACACAGTCGCCCGAAATACGAGCCCGGGATCATTACGATCGCCTCTCGATGCACAATAATCAGCCATCAAACGATCGCAATCGAACGATCAGAGCTGGCGGGGAGGTGACGCTGGTGGTGCATCGCGCAGTTACAATAATTTCCATGTTCCCACCTTTAAACTCCGAACCACCACCGAATATTATGCTCACGGTTTAACATTTTTTTTTACGTTTTGTTTGGAAGAGAGGGAGAGTAAACCATCGTCAATTGTTTCGTTGGACAGTTTAACGCTGGCGGAAAAGGTGAACAGAAACACAGCAGATTATTGAAATGTGTGCACGTTTTTGTTTCGATCTTTCTTCCGTTTTCACTGTGCAGAAGAAGGACACGAAAAGAGCCGAAGTATTTGGACATTGGCTCTCTAGCGTTTTATTCTGCTGCTGCTTCTGCTGCTGGTCAGAAATCGGGAAGACGATAAATTTACACGCCAGCCGTAGCTAACCTTTCCCCGCGGTGGTGTCACCCCTTTTCTTTGGGAATGTTTATCTTTTCTTCCCAACGATCGGACGATCGCGACTGTGCGTCTGTTTTGCTCGCAGTTTATCCTTTATTTTTTTGACTTTTTCTCTTGTTTTACCACACCTTCATCGCTGTGTGTGTATTGGACATTTGCCGGTTACGCACGATAATCGTAAAACATGCTGGCTCGATCGCTTCCACTTGCGTGAAGAATCTGATATCCGTAGCCACTCCAATGTTTTAGTGTCACGTTGTGTGCTTACGCGTTGACCCTACGTTCCTTATCTCTCCTTTTCCCTCTCTTTCTCTCTCTCTGTCCTCGTGGATAGAAAGTGAGAAAACTGGATCATCCCAAGCTACGATGCCGCCGATCGGAATCCCGCACAGGTGAGGCAACAGCGATCGGGCCAACGAAGAGACCCCTTTGGTCACATTCGATCGATATATAGAAAAGTGCGCAAACAAATTGGTCCTGTGTTTTGTTTGTTTGCTTTTTTTTCCTCCTTCATTTAAATGTTCCACCAGAAAGGGCTGCTTTATTTACGACCATCTGCCTAAACGCCCGAATCGCCCTCGTCTTGAACCGAACACACCGCTGGAACTCCATGGGGGGTGCATTCTGGCGATCCGGGTGACAAGGAAAGGAATGTCGACAAGCGACAACACACACACATTCTTGGCCACTGGCAGGAGGGGTTTTAGTTTAGCTTCCCTTGCTGTGTGTATTTTGGTGTGGTGAACAGCATCCAAATCCACGGGACAGAACGAGGGAATTAGGGAAAACTAATTACCGCCTAACAAGGAGGTGATTTAGAAGGAGGATCGATGCTGGTTGCTTACAGGTG
The DNA here is from genome assembly GCA_000473525.2 of Anopheles melas. Classification (NCBI taxonomy): domain Eukaryota; kingdom Metazoa; phylum Arthropoda; class Insecta; order Diptera; family Culicidae; genus Anopheles; species Anopheles melas. Next base: position 3,023 of record KI921211.1, on the reverse strand, counting down.
ATAGTGAATATTTCTTGTGAATGACAAGTGATCGTATTTGATTGTGTTGAAGCGATCAGGCGGCTCAGCAAGCCATTGTAACAATTTCCATTTAAAGTGAGTTTACGAGTGAGTAATTGCATCGGATCGGTTCATAAGATATCCTTTTATAATTTTCTATGACCTATGACCCTTTAATCTTAATGCTATATTTTAGGACTAATCCTACCTCTTGCCGAGTGTGTTATTTAAAGCTCTGCTTAGTGAAATTAAACTAATCTAGCTGGTGCGTAAAGAAGAGTGTTTTTCAGCAAAACTGGTGCATTAATCTTATTTCCCATCAGCTTGGCTACAAACACACTTTGTGCATCTTTTCAGGATGAGATGTACAGCAAGGAACAAAGGTCGTTTTTATACCGTTGTTGGCTACCGTCTTGGATTCTAGGCACTGATGAAATTGGCTTATGTCTAATATGTCAAATAGTTATTTAAAGTATCTAAAGACCTTGAGAATATCGAAAGTATTTACAGCATTTTATACATTTGATAGGATCGTTTTGAGTTGAGTACAAACAAACATGTATACAGCCATCGACAAGGCAAACTGGGCGTATGGGATGAACGTTAAATATGAGCATTATCATTCAGATGAGTTGAGGGATGATAAAGTTGCTTAAATTACTTTACTTTGAGTATCATTTTGCAGCTCATCGAGGCTTTGCAGCTGTTAAGATAATATTACAAAAGTAATCAAGGAGATATTTACACACTTATTCGGTACAGTATGAGCAAAGAAAGTTGAACAATATTTATCCCTAAGCGGTTAAACTATCTGTTCAAACCATAACTAATCAACTAATTCAAATAAAGTCTATACGCCGGCTTACTTTTGACTGATCACTGATGGCATTCAATGTGATGGTATGGGTCATGCAAAAATAAACCCCGACATTTATTTATGTTGTTTGAATAAACAGTTTTAAACAGTTGTCAAACGAAATGATATCATTAACATGTCCATTACTATCTCAGATTTGTAAAAAAAGGACAATTTAATTTGGGACTATGAAATGAGCTGCGTAGAGTTACCTCAATCTCATAGACCTTATGAAATTATGGTACACAGTGTTTATCCTCAAGTTCAAACACACTTAGAATATTAAAAAAAAAAATGAGATAATCTTTATAAAAAAGATAAGTGGTTAGTGGTTCATAAAGATATCTAATTTCGATTTGGTATCAAAGTTCCTTATTTTTAGTCCATGAAATGTCTAAACATGGATCAAAACAGATCATCAACAGAAACAGATCATTTAACAGAAATATCATTTAGCAATTGAAATAAAGTAAAGGAACAGTAATTGACCAATTGATATACATGTTTTGGTGATGATGATGAGTTCCATCTCGTGGTAAATCCTGTGAAAAGAGGTTAGTAGCATCAAGTGATTATTGTTTGTTGGATGACTATCGTTAACAGCACGTTAGATTACAATAGTTAGGATACAATAGTCATTGAGTAGACTTTGTTTCGTCTCATTTGGGATGATATGGTGGGATCTAAATCCACAGTATATGATTAGATTCTTTAATATTCATCATTACCCTTGTTCTCTTCTAGTCTCCAATTTAAAGAATATCTGAGCAATGATCCCGATAAAATTCGAGCGATTCGTTACTGAAATATACCAGTTTCTACGCTTCAACTACGGCAATGAGCCCTAGACCGGTAACGAGATGGATCGAGAAACAAACAGTCCGCACCCGAACCCGACGTTAGCCTTTTCGATGGCGTTCCGGTGTGTCCCGCTTGCTTTCTGTGCCCCCGTTCCTGGTATGTCTCTACGACAAACCACACTACCAGGCTATGGGGTATGGCTGTGTGTACCTGCGTGTGCGCTGGTCGATGGCCAGATTCAGTGTGCCGGCTTCCTTCGCTGCGAGGGGAAACCGAACGGTAATTCGATACCATTTGCCAGTTGGTCGACGTATGCCCCCGGACCCACGTCTACCAAGGGCCCGTCATTTGAGCTCTCCTATGATGTATGTGTGTGTGTGTGTGTCCGCCCGTTTGAAGCGGGTTTTGAGGTGGAAGCGAGAGGAAACCCCCTCTGTAAAAGAGACACGCACCGCCACACAAACAATTCCGTTTCGCATAAAACACTAGAACCTCGTGTTGTAATGTATTTTTTTGTCGCCATCTCACGCACACCAATCGCTACGGTGGTGCAATGTGCGTGGCCTAGGTTAAATCAAATGCATCGTACAGCATAATACAGCTTCAAAAAAGATGGGGGGGCTAACTAACCAACGATTTTTGTAGGCTTTCCTTTGTACGAACGAACGAACGAACTCGCAAGTAGGGGAAAAAGGTGCTTCGATGTGTTTGTTTGTTTTAAGGAATTTCATATTTCGTATCCAAACGGGATGAATCCACGGATGAATGGGATAATTCATCGCCAAAAACCATTGACTACCACACTAACCAACCAACCAAGACCCAAAAAGGGGTTAATTGGCTAACAACATATGGTTTCAGGCAGCCGCCGCCGAGATGCTGCCACTTCCAGCGAGAGGGAGAGAGGGAGAGAGAAAGAGAGTAGATGGAGATGGCATCCTTTTCTCAAGCCCTGGCGGTACCTTTTCGTGTCCTGTTTGTAGCCCTTTACCAGCAGAGTAAATGTGTTAAACAGATGATTGTTTACCCTTCCCCTTTTTCGGGCAGTTGCTTCCCCGGCATCGCAAAAGTGCTTCATAAACACTTGAATAGGTTTACGGGTTTTACCGTTTCTTGGCCGGAACGCATCCTTCGGGAGGCACACATCGACAGTTTGAAAAGGAATAAGGGAAATGCGTTTAAATTTTAAACATAAATATAAGCTCGGCAACGAGTCAAGTAGGTTGGGATGGATGGGTGCAAATATGAGGACACCGAAGGACACTTGAAAATGATGAGAAGGACCTTCTTAATGGGAAGTCAATCGGATTGGAATGATCGTAGCTGTGCTGGTAGTAGTGATGGGAAAAAAATGAAGTTTTTGTTG
>AXCO02007385.1:0-14841 GCA_000473525.2 Anopheles melas | reverse complement strand
CAAACAACAACGATGGCAATGCGCTGGAACTTCATCTTGAACTTGTAACCTCATCCCAAACCGAACGGGAAACATGTCTCCATTTCCTAAACGACGTTAAAAACGATGGTTTTCAGCATTCAAACACACACACATACAGAGAGAGAGAGCTAATTTGATTCCTGATCAAGATGTTTGCAGATGAGTTTGGATCGTTTACAAATGACTTTCAGTCGCAACATTGTCACAAGGCAGTTTGAACCCTTTCCCGTTTTGTGTGCTTTTCTTTCCGAAAAAAACGAAAGAAGGAAATCATATCGATTTTCATAATCTAAAATTGAAACGGACGCATTTTTGGTATGCAAATCAGCTTCAGGTCTCACTCTGTCTGTTCGGCATACATTTCTTATGCTCGTTTGATCCACGTTTGACTGCACGCCGTTCCCTGCACCGTACAAAGGGGTTATCTCATTTCCATTTTGGCCTGTTTTGGCAAGTGAAGCCACATCGAAGAAGACCAGCCGCTTCTGTTTCCATTATTCAGCGAACCAACTTAAGTTTTGTTGTCACAGAAACATGGGACGTGCCTTTCGTTTTTTACTCATTTATTTTCTGCAGTCACTCGTCTCGCTGCCACTACTTTGGTCCCATTTATATTCGTTCGTTATCGACGAGTCGTTTATTTTCCACGCCAAATGAAAAGTGCGTGTGTGTGTTTGTGTGTGTGTGTGTTTGTGCGCGCGCTGGCGATTTTCGTTGCCCCAGTGGCACGAGGCGAGTTTTGCGGCCATACCCAAGCTCTGGCTGCATTTGCCTCCGACGATATTGGCCAGTCAATATTTCACTATAAATTATGACAATTTTATTACGTCCATTATGAATTATTGGCTGCGCTTTGTTCTTGGGGCTTTTTTTGTTTTGTGTGTTTCGTTGTTGCAGCAGTATACTTCTGTTCTTTGAAAAGGTTACTCTGAGTGGTTAAAAATGAACATGGCTAGTATGAGTTCACCTCCCATGAAAAACATGAAACAAGAGTAAGGACAAACTATCATTCAGAGGGGCAGAAAGTGCCAGGAGAGCAGATGTGCAGATAAATATCGATAACACAATGGCTGTGCGTATGAACATTGTTCATATTTGCGGTGGAGATTAAAAGAACAATGGCTGGAAAACGTGCCATGAAAAAGCTTCTGATGTCACAGAAACGTGTCAACGAAGGGATGTTTTATCTGGTACATACGATAAAAACATCTTTTTTTTTCATTTTGCATATCGATCCCTATTGTAGGTTGCTTTATTGGGGCAGTGTATTTGAAAACTCTAATCATTCAATATATTCCATCTTGCTATTGGTAAGCATTTTATATCTTATTTTTGTATATAGGGTAAACGTGCCTATAGTGGCGCTTGTTTACCACCACTATAGGAACACAATACGACGACTATAGGAACCATACCACCATTATAGGTACAACGAAGCAATCACAAAAATAAGTATTTTTTTCGTAAATTGGATGTGTTTCATGGTAAAAATGGTTGTGATTGCGAAGATAAAACATATTCCAACTGTTATGTGTTAAAATATTCAAAAATTGTCCTTCCTGACACTTTAAATCAATTAAAATACATTTGTACCACCACAAATTGCACCACTATTGGTACATTTACCCTACTTACTGCTTTTTTTTTTTGTTTTGCATTTTTTCTATAAATATACGTTTTTCAACAGGTTTTCCAAACTAGGCCATTCAGACGGAGTTAAATAAATTCTAGTTGAGAATTTAGTTTGATCATGCCTTGTATTGCACAGTTCTGATTGAAGTCCAACACGAAAAACTATAGTCAAAATAGTCTATTTAGCTCTTTGGAGCATTGTGAAACATTGCTTAGTATGATTTTTTAAGTGTTCAAAATCCATGTCTGATTGATCGATACGGGTATTGAACCCAAAAAAAAGAATGTTGTGAGACTTGACGACTGTACCACGGCGATAAGCGTTTATAAGCCGTTTGCAATATTTAATGGTATGATCTGACGAACTTCTGAGAAACAAATGCTTCTTTAAGGACACTTGAATGAGATTTCATTACCATAATCAATTCAATTCATAATCATTTAAATGAGATTTCATTAATATGTTGGTATCTTTAGTAGTAAAGCATGTTGTTATGTGATTTTTACGTGCCATAGTTGTAGTTTTTTATAATATTATTTTCCAACACCAAGTTATTTAAAGTTTTTTTTTCATTTCTATAATACTCACATCGTATCCAAATAAACCCCAAGCTTAAGTAACATTATCAAAGCGACAACAATTTCTAATCCAGCGGCTCCATTGTCGCAGGGAACCTTTTTAATCGCTTACTTTCAATATGCTTACAGGCATTGCTGCATTTTATTTTTACATCAAACCACCACCACACCACAAGGCACCAAAAATAAGCTTAAATGAGCTTACCTTTCCCGGTGCGGATGGAACCACTAAGTCCACCGTTGCGCAATGACCGGAAAAAGAATAATCCAAAGTCTGCTTTAGTTGGCCGTTTTCTCACCACCCTGCCACCACCACAATTCAGGGCAAGAATCTTTGGCATCTCTCGGACAGCCATTGTGTCCGAGTGCAGGACGTCCGGCAACGTCCGGTTTCATCGCCAGTATCATGGCGGACCGTGCCACATTATGACGATACGGTGGTACGGTACACTCATTAAAACTTTTACAACACCGCCTTCATCGTGCTCGTGACTCTCCCCGAATTGCCGGTGGTGGCAACTATTTAGGAGTTGGTGGAGGCAAAAAGTTTCACGTCCATTTTTTTGTTGTTGCTCGAACCCAAATCTCTCAATGAGACAAACATTTTCGGCGGATGCTAAAAACAGCACTGACCACGGACTCAAGGACACTGGCAGGCAACAGCAACCGTGCACTCAACAATGATGCACCCACACACATACATTATTACATGGATACAATAAAAAAAAACTGGCCGCATGTTCTTGCTTGTTTTGACCCTTGCTGGCCACTCGGAGCGGACAATGCTCTTAGCGCGGTGCCCATTAGCATGATTCCGGGGTTTCCTGTTTCCCCGCGCTGTGTAAACAGTGGCTGCCGTTAACACTCACCAGTACCTGTTCGTCGCCACGCTGGCAATGTCCTCTCCGGCACTGGAGGACAAAGTCACTTCGTTAACTATACCCCTTTTCCTTTCTGCAGACCCAGCGCTGCGGGACGTTTTTAAATGGATTGAGTTTGAGTCCCATTTCCGGCAGTTCCGCTATGGGCGGATGGACCCTCTCCCGGGCAAGGAATGCGTTACCGATGTCCATTCTCCACGCCCGGTTGGATCTTGTTTTTAACCTCCATCCTCCACTCGCACCGTTAAGGATCTACCCGATGCTTCAACGGGTGATCCAGTGCCAGTGTGCCTACGCCTTTTTTATTCTCATTCTCTCTTGTTTTTTTTTTCTGTCTACCCGCTTCTCATGCGCTTTATGACAATGGCCTTTATTCTTCATTTGCATATTAATACAATTTTCATGTCACCAACATAAAAAGCTCTCGAACGCACGTACACACGAACGCGACGACGACCATGACCAACCGGTGTGTAGCAGCAGCAGCAACAGCAGCAGCAGCATTGTAAGAGAAACGAGGCAGCTGGAGTATTCATAAATTTTTAAATAAAACATGTTTTGCTCCCCCGTGGGAAGTGCTGTCGTGGGAGGTGTGGTGGGCCGCTGTGTTTGAAGGTCTCGGTGCACGGTGCCGTTTGGGAGGGAAAAATTATGGACTTACCCAACCCGCACTCTCGAGTCAATCTTTCGTGCGAAAACCACGGCAAACGCGGTGGCGTGGAGGTAATGGTGACTATCACTCATAAGCCTTTCGGATTCTACGGTGTGGCATTTGTTGCGTATTTGCTTTCGTTTTGCATGCGTTGAGAGCAAATTATTGGGTTGGTCGGTAAGTGTTGACGCATTTGGCGTAAATTATTAATTTAAACATCTTGTTTTTTTTTTGTAGGATTGATTTATAATGATGTAAGATACAAGCGCTCTTTAAAGTTCCTCAGCCTTCTATAAACGATCTATTTACAGTTACTCAGGCTGCATTGAGCGTGGCTCAATTTAGTTTCTGTACATCTGCTTTTAATCTAAACTTAATCTGAAAACGCAGATGCAAGTTATAAAAAGCCACCGACTCCAAAAGGCAGTTGATTCACCTATCTCCATGAAAAGGCTTCTAAAAGTGACTTAGGAAATAAAAATACATTTTAACAAACACTGGCTGGGTAAATTAACAAATATGGAAGAGGAATTACTTAACCGGCCAGTATTGTATTGAACCCATGACCGGGATAGGCTCACGACCCGGTCCATGAATGAATAGATATATGTGCAGTGTTTGGACCACTATAACAAGAGGATCAGTTTCAGGAGCGATTTGTCGTTCTGAGCTGTTCTAGGATCAGTGCGAGTTCTGTATTAGTACCAGGGACGATATGGACTTCGGATCAGTTCCTGGAACGGAATGAGGTTGGGACCAATTCCTCGATGGGAACGGAATCAGCATTGGTTACAAAAACGATATTGTTACAGATTTAGGTTCAGGGTCGTTACGGGATCAGGATTTGAACCTGTTCCGGCATTGGTTCGGGATAGGTTCATAGTTCCAAGTAGGAAGTTCGTTCAGCATTACTGCCAAGATCAGTATGGGTTAAACACCAGTTCCAGAACCAATCAAAATAGATTATGCGATCCGATACTAGCACAAGTTTTCGAATACTTGCAGGTCAATTAAGGGTTTAGCATTAATTCCAGAACTGGAATGGGTCTGACCAAGGATATGCAATAATTTATTTCTTCTCAACTCTACATCCTCGAAACAAGTATTTTTAACACACGACAACTTTCTTACACACCCAATATTTCATATCGTGCAAAGTAAAGGCAAACGCTGGCAAAGTACGGCCCGAGCTATCATCCTATTCATTGTATGATCTTTTGAGAAATCTCGTGAGAAAAAATCGTGATTATTTCATCCACATTCTACCTTACATGACGTGTAATACTTTTGGAGACGAAGCATTATTCTGCTGTCATTGTTAACTGCGGTTTCATGTTAGCTGTTCCTCATCGTAACCATTTGTCCGTGGAAAAGTCAGCAGTCCATTTTAACCTTCCACTGAAATCCCTCTCTCATTTCAAAAGTACACAAATATAAGAATGTATTCTAATTGAAAGGATTTAAATAACAGAAATAGCTTTCAGGGGAAAAAATGAGTTTATGTCCCGTCAACTCTGCAGATCTGCTTTTGAACTTCACAGAAAATGTAATTTAATTAAATGTTTTCTCTGGATTCTTTCAATTTAATGATTGCATTTAAAAGTTTAATTGGAATTTTGTTCAAAATAGCATAAAACAATAGTTCGTGTTTCATTAAATATGCAAAGAATTTCACGCAAACCATAACACTACGCAGAAGTGATGATAATTTATCATTAAAAATAAGAGAAACTGTCTGAAATAAAATGCAAACCACCACCCAGTAGCTGGAGATGATAATTATCGTCACAAATTTACATCTACAAGATTCTTCGTCCTTTTCGCCTGCTCCTACACGACCCACCGGGCGCTCCACGGGTACGGCACGGGACACACGTTCGGGAGATATGTTTTCGTTAATTTCACCGCTATCTTAAACCATTTAGGGATGCTGGGGCCAGTACGAAAGCACCGCAAACGGCAACAGTACTGAGCGTTGAATAGGGCAAAAACAACAAAAAAACTCGCATAAATTATACAGCGAGCGCGAAAGGACAGCTAAACACACTCATCTAGAGGGAAGAAAAGCGAATGAAAAACAAAAAAAAAACCAACACAACTAAGCCTCCTAGCCAAAGCGTCTATCCTTCCTACCGCTAAGAAATAGGGCAGTGAATGGGCTAATTATACGGACATGCTGTGCGCCGGACCGTGGCGGGCGGGTGCGTTAGGCATAAATTACACTTTTCTCGAGTACCCACCACCAAACACGCGGTGGGGTGTGCTGCCATGGTCTTTTTTGGTTCTGTGTGTGTCTGTTTTTGCTTTTTTTTTACTATTATTTGCTGCATCTTCCGGGCAACCTGATGTCCCGGTCCACTTGTGGGAGACGCGACATCTTTCGTCCTCCCGGAGTGTGCTTGATAATGGGGTTTTCCTCACCATGCCAAATTATGGGTGTGGGAAGGCGTAAAAAACAAAACTCCCTGCAACGAGGAAGCGTAGCAGTGGCAAAAGGAAGACAGAAAGCGGAAATCCCCTTTTGCCGTGCGTGCGGAATGGGAAAGGAGTCCGACGAAGCCTAGAAAGTAGGCAAAATAGGGAAAAAGGAAAGATTTCTCCCTCCTTTTCGCCCCGCGTTTCCGGTAGGCACGCACACGCGTTCTGCGTAGTGTCAGGTCGGAAAAAGGACAAGACGGCCATATTTACCACGTCATTCCACGTCCGGGGGAGGGAGAGGCGGTCGCCTGTTTGCGTGAAGGAAACCGGAAGGAACCCTTCAGAGCGGAAAACGCTCCGGGTGGGAGATGACATTTTTCATTCCCCACTCCCTACGGCATACCAGCGCTTGCACCGTTTGCTTCCGACCTGCTGAATGATGTCATTTCTCACCGCAGAGAGTTCGCGGAACACCGTCCGACAGTGTGGCAGGGGCGTTGTAAGCGCAGCAGTGTGGTATGTTGCACTCAACCTGCCCGACCCCAAAACTCCACAGGGTGGCAAGCGGCCGGAACGGAAGAACCGGTGCCGTCGAAAGGGGGGTTTCTTCACCGTTTCCGTTGTCATCGGCGCCTTCGTAGCCGGGCGGACCGGTACGATATCGTCGCCACGGCTCATTTGTTCTAATTACTTATGCACCCAGAAGGTTGTTTAATTAAACGACTAAATTATTTATCGCCCACGGAACCGATTCCCCGGGACACGGGTACTTTGGGAAATGTTCACCACCACTATCACTCACACACACACACACACACACACACACACACACACACCTTCCATTTAGTACCTTTCCTCGGGTGACATAAGATTTTTGCCGCCGCAGCAATTCATCGAGTTTGTTTTGCTTTTCCAAAAGCAAATAAACAGTTGTAGCTCTTTAAATTAAGGGGGAGTAACTGTAAAAGGATGGAGAATGAGGGCGAAAGTTGGGGTGAAAATTGAGTTTCCCGCTCCAAGGGTCCGTCCAGGGCTGATAATGATGGCGCGGCTAGCAAACAAAATGCCACCGTAAACAAACACATTTAGTCGGGTAGGTCCCAGCGGCGAACGGCTCAGCAAAAACTGTTTGTGAATCGTGCGCAAAATCAACGTGGCGTTCAACACTGTTGCTTGATTTATGATTGCGACCGTGGACGGATTGTCCTGAGGACGGGGCTATCAATACCAAGAGTGAGTGAGTAGATGTGTAAATCATGCTTCATTACCCTTTTTAGACTGCGACCACTGATGTAAAGCTCGTTGCTGCAGTAGTTATAATGTGATCTGAATTATTTAACTATAGGAGTACCCAAAAGACACATTTTTATTCTAAAGCTACATCTTTCACTTCCAATGCTTTGCTTCGACAAATGTTACATTAATATTAATCTACTCTTTGCCCGAATCGAATCGCTCGCTGCAGACACCAGAAGAAGCCAAAAGTCAAACGAATTATTAATCTCGGAAAGGAAAACGAACGACCGGTCCGTCGTAAGGGGGCCGAGCAGGAAAGAACTCCACGACCATCTCCAGTAAACCACGAACAACTTCATCATCTCCGTTATCCCACAGCAGCAGTAGCAGCAGTCAGGTCTCGTTGACATAATGCGGTTTCTACGGGTACCGCTTGCTACCCGGAACGGTAGGTTGCCTGTGGCTTATCAATTAACTATTCATCGAGTGTACGCACGGAGCACGCCGTAACGATTTGGCCCTTCAAGATCTCCACAAAATCGGACCGGGACACTGGAACTGGTTGTGGAACTCTTGCCCCTGAGGAATAGAGGCAGGTGTTTCGAAAGCGGGAAAGAGGGGTCGGATCTCGTCTCGTCTTTATCGTATCGGGATTTTGCAGCCACGCCAGCCACGCCATCATCACTCTCACAGATAATCTACGCCAGACGTTTGCAGTGGAAAGAAAATGGTTGAAATATTTATAAAGATAGCAAGTGTTAATTAAACAACTTTGGCAGGAGTACACGAAAAGTTGCTGTTAAATTGCGAAAGCCGAAAGCAGCCCGAAGATCAAGGGAAGCACGAGTGTTTCCATATTAATTTGTTTTGGCTTAATCTGCCGTCCCTGTGCCGAAGAAGCAACAGCAGCAACCAACAAGCTCGTTGTTGAGACACTGCGTTGGGTTGTTTTGCGTCGAGCTAACCCTTTTCTAAACTGCTTCTTTCCCCCACGCAAGTCATCCCAATTTTCCGCAGGATTACAAAGTTTCGTCAGGAGCACTCCGCACGGGTCGCATGCACTCGGCTTGGATGGTTGTTGGATGGGCTTAAAAAACCCCGTACCCAAGTGCCAAGGTTTGGTAGCCGGAAGCTCGCTCGTAAGCTCGTTCGTACGCCGGCAGGATGTGAGATGTTATACATTTTAATGGTGCATCACTTCCGTTAGCGTGTCTTGCATGTCCTCAATCATCTTGCGTGGCTGGATGCTGCACTTGCACCATTAAAGGAAGGCGTCCCAGCGAACGAGAGGTGTGCAAGGGCTTTGAATCGTTAACGAGGCGCTTGTGGAACGATGAACAACACACACACACATACAAACGTATGTACAAAAGCACACATAGACGATGGAAAAGGGAGCAAGCAGACTCATCGACACTACCAGCACTACCCGTTTGGCCCGGAGAGAAACCGTAGGACCCGTTCGCCGAAAAACCGATTCCCGGGCGCAGGGAAAGTTTTGCGTGTTTCGTTTAAGTTTGTGTCAAAGATACTTCCGGCTGGGTTGATCTGGTGTGTAAAACTAGTTAAAATTTCATAAATCTTCAAAAAGATTGTGGTAATGAGTTTTGAAACCGATGCCGAACGTGTAAAATTGTTGCTTGCTTTATGGGTCGCAAGGAGGAAATCAAGGTATGTGACCTCAAAGCACTTAAATATTCACCAACCGACCATCCGAACCCCAGCCACATGGGTAGTGTGTGCGGGTGTGTGTGTGTGTATTTTGTGGGAAAGTTATACTGAAGCGGAACAACTAGTTAGCCGATTGTTCATGCGAAACATTTGCGGCAGAGATCGGGATCGGGCCAACTGCTGTGGGCCCGACGTGAGAAGGTGTGTTGAGTGAAGGGTCTAGCCAGGTCTCAGGCACCGAGCTGTAACATGATTTGGCAATAAAGCAGCACGGTTTGTGGCTTCAATGCTGCATGTAACGATGGTAAATATATTATTTTTGCTTTTGATCGAATGAGATGAACCAAGAGCTACACAAAGTTAGCAATTTTCATCTAACACGAATTGATTGACAGTGGAAAGACAAGCTTCAAATGTTTGTTAAGCAGAGCATCGACAGGCAGGAACAGTTCAAAACTAAGCATTTTATGTTTATCTCATCTACATATCTGTAAAAACAGAAATAAAATATGCAACATTAGAAGATTTTCTTTAAAAAAAACATATGACTGCGAATATAAATGTGCTTCACATGAATATTTTTTTTTGTTTTATTATGACAAAAAATCCCTAACAAATCAATTGAAACGAGTTTGAATATAATGATAAAAAAGATAATCTGTAAATTTAATCAAAACTTGAATAAGAAAGCAGGTACTAATGTGTTTCGGATGGGACACAAGTTGATGAACACTGGGATCATGTTTTCAGGTGTGCCCTGTTCAAGTTGTTCCTTTCCTTTTTTGCGGCTTTATTATTTCTCCCTGTTCATAAAAAAATCATAAAGAGTTGTCTGGTCAATTTTTATAATATTCTTACAAGAACAACTGTTCCTACATGCAGTGTACATCCTTTCCCGTTATCCATAAGAAGTGTTGTACGGCAGGCAAATCGCGAGTTTCTATAACCCATTTTCCTCTTAATTATCCAGCGCGGCTAAAAAGGGCTCGCGTTACAAACGGTAAGCACACCTGTACGCCCCCGGCTCTAATTTGCCCGTACATGTGTAATAAAAATGCACACCCGTACTGAAATTATGATCGTGTAATATACACACAAAAAAATCCTAAGCCGTGTATTCCATGGATCACAACCCGCTAACACTGGCCAAAAGGAATGTTCACAACTGATGCGGCGGTAAGCACCAACCAAGGAGAGAGAGAAAGAGACTAGAAAGACTTTCGCAAACGCGCAGGAATGTATGTACATAATAAAAATAAGGGATGTCGGAAGAAAAACACACCGACCAGATCCGAACACGATCCCATGCAGGTGGGCAAGAGAATGGTAGCAGGAGAGAGTACGAAAAGGGGGCTAAAAAATCAAAATTTTAATTTGTTACGGGTTTGAAATTACACACCCTCGGATCTCTGCCACGAGAATAAAGCCTTTCGATTCTAGGTTGTTACCCTTTCTTTCCCGGGCGGGAAAGGGCTGAAACTGGGTAAAAGGGTAAGGTATTCCATTCCTTCATTTGCTGCCTCCCATTTCAACCCAAAGCCACCCCGAAAACGCAGTGCTAATGATGTCAGTGAAAATGAGCTCCGTTTGTAGTATTTTGCTGACCCAACACACTGTCGGGTGTGCAGGTAGTCGCCGTCTTTCCTCACTCACTCAAACACATACTCACACACACTCGCGCAGAACAGAAAAGGATCATGTAACCCGGTAATCTCGCCCCGACTCGTAGTGATACGGTTTTTAGCGTTGCTGGCATTTGTATTATTTCACATCATTCTGGTTTTAAAACACATTTAACGAGGAAAAATATTTTTTAAATCCATTAAAGTCAACATCAAGAAAAGTAAACCAAAACCCTACCGTAGACGGGTTAAATAATCCAGCGTTATATTATTTTAAAAAATACACTGGAAACCCCAGCTTCAATGCACTACCGAATATTCCCGTGAACGAAAAACGGCACGGTAAGTTTTCGCGCATTGCTCACTCCACCGTGTTACCATTTCCTTTGCCGAACCGTCTCGTATGAAATCTCATTTCCTGTTTGGCCACCGTCCACTTTATCCCGTTCAGCAAGCAATGGTTTTGTGAGTTATACATACATACATTTTTTGTGCGAGGCAGCATACACTTTTCAACCATTTGAATCTCGCAAGGTGCAGCAACCGGCCGCTCGACCGGCGTGCATCGAAATTTCATGCTGAATTTATAAAGCAATTAAATGGAATGTGTGGTGATTAAAGGAATCGCTCTTTCATCAGCCAGCCGGTTGTTCTTGCCATCCTTTCAATGGCAAGCGGGGAGTTTCTTCACTCAAACTATCGAGCTGGTGCTGCTGCTGCTGCTGCTGCTCCTGTTCGTCGTGTTCATGTTTTCTTTTTTCAAAACCCCTTTTTTTCTTATCCCTTTTTTTTCGCTTAATTCCTTTTCCGCCGCTAATGCTGAGCCGCAGCTCGCTGATGTCGACGAACTACGACGGTAAACGGATTTGAGAGTAGTATGGTTTTTTCCTTCTTTCTTTTTGTACTCCCACTCTGCCTTTTTCGCGTCACACTGCACTCGAGTTTTATTCGTGCACTCCTGGTTGGTCGGCAGGGGTGGAGAAGTCGTTTTAATTAAATTAAACCGATGGGCAAACGATAGGTGCAATTTCAGGCCTTGTTAGCTGTCTAGCAGGTCTAGCTTGGCAGCGATGCATGGAAGTGGGTGTGAAATTTACAAAACGTTTCGCAATGCTGCCTGGTGAAACGATTGTTTCTGCTGGGTTGAGGGGGAATTATATTTTTACAAATGTTCTGTACATTGCAAATTGCAAACATCGTGCAAAACATAGTATTGTTTACAGTAGGTGTTTATGATTGAAAAATATACGTCTGTAAGGTTGATCAATCGTTTTATTCGATGGAATTCAATGTATTTATTCTTGTGGAAAGTGTTGTCGATTTAGAAATGCGTTTTTAAACCGATCGTAATGTATAGGAGCTTAAATTCACATCATTTGATTTAATAACTTAAACTTAACTTTTAAATAATAAAACATGCTGAATGTTATTGGAAACGCAATTTGTCCAGATGATATTTCTCTGTTTATTTAACAAAATCGGGTATAGGACTTCTAACAAAACGTTTATTTAAAATACATTTGATTTGTATCTTCATTGTTTCATATGATAAAAGTAATCGATGTGCATGTTAAATAAATCAATCTTACACAAAGTCCAACGTTTAAAAGATTCCGTTAATACAATTTGATTTAAATGCTCCACTTGTCGACGAACGGAAGGGGAGCCGACTTCATGCCAGCATCCTCGAAGCATCCTCTAGCGGGAAACGATCGTACTAACGCCAGCAACACGAGCCACCACAATATCTCAGTTAATTTTCTCTTCGCCCCAAAGCGGCACCCATACAAAGCCGGTGCTGGTCGGGAGTGGTGTGATGGAGCAACTCGTGGAAAATCTTGTCACCAGCGTGAGAAAAATCTCACACCCTCGGTCTCAACAGGAGCAACACACCACCAATGGCTCCCTTTTCTGGCTGTATGGTTGGTTTTGTTCGTTGGATTGTGGCAAGAGGAGATAGCTGAATGAGAGGAACAGCTCCGAATTGTAACCGTTAAAGAGCGATGTTTCGATTTTGTCGAATTAAATTGTGTGGCTTTACCATTAAAGCCGCACGAGGTGCAATGAGAGTGTGCCTCGTTCGAAAGCAAAATAAGAGAGCGAGTAAACGAGAGAGAGAGAGAGAGAGAGAGAGAGAGAGAGAGAGAGAGAGAGAGCAGACAACAGGAAAGCGAGTGAGAGAGAACGGTGGCACGGGATGACAAAACAATGACCATGATAAGAGGTCTGTTGCAATAATCAACATTTGCCACCTCCACACTCTGCAACTCTGCAGTCTCCCAATCCACTCCCACTGTAGCAGCGTGAGAAACCCGACAGAAATTCACCACACGGTACGATATTCACCACCGAGAGAGTAAAATACACAATTCAAACTGAGAGAATGAAGTTCGGCCGTGGGGTGAAAGCGACCAGCCTGAAAATCCATCCAAGGAAAACCGCTTCGTTCGCGTTGGTTCGCGTTCACGTGTCACACACAAAATAGCCGCGCCTGCGCTCCGAAACACTCGTGAGTGGATTTTCGAACTTCGAAGCGTCACTCACTCTCCCGCCCTTCGCTCGTTCGCTCTTTTGAATCGATTGTTTCGCGACTCTTTCACAATCCCAATAACATCAACCCAGTCTCAGCTGGCATTACTGAATGGGGGTATTTGGGTGAAAATCCGCGCCGACACACGGTCGTGAGAACGAGAGCGAGCAGAAAAATGAGCACTCACCACGTCCGTGAGTGCCGCCACTCGCGGCTCCGTTGTTGAATGTAGCATTTAAAGCAAACGTTCGGCCGCCCGTTCGGATTTAGTTTCGACCGAATCCTTACGCCGAAAGGAGGAGGGTTTTTATATGCGCGTCGCGCGTTAAAAAATAGTGCGTAGGGCTGTTTTCCAACCAGCCAAAAAGGAAACCAAAGCTGCTTCCTATTTATCCTGCTTCCGTGTACTCCCCAAAAAAAAGAGAAACTGTGAAGGTGCGTTATTTGAGGAAACAAAATGTTTGTCAAGCGTGTGATTCCAACCCACGGGTCGTGTTTGGAGGTGAAATGAAAGAAACTGGACGAGCGATGCATAAACATTCCAATGGTCTTTGTTTATGCTGAAACGACCACTTCCGCACAGTCAATGTGCGTCATCGTACTAAAAAAGGTGAAAATTTAACCATTAGCCATGTTGACACGAAAACGAAAGCGTGCGCTTAGGGAGCTTACATTAAATTCAGTGAAAGATGAGAACAAACGATCGGTTTACTTTTGGTTGCATCTGGTTGAGGAAATCGTGTGTTCCATGCACTTCACTTTCGATGAAAAACACGATCCATTTGCAATGCATTTTATCCACCCATTTCCCTGTTAGAGTCCATCCTGTCCATCATGTTGCCAGCGAACCGGCCATCAGCCAAACCGGCAGGAAGTTGCATATCGAAAAGCAAAAGAAAAGGAAAAAACACTTTACCACGACCAAACACCGACCTCGCAGCAGCTGTTGTGAAAACACATTTTATTCACATTTTCTTGCAAATTTTCCCTTTCTCCAATCGCGAACCCCGAACCATTAAACTTTCTTGCCACGCTCCGCTCCAGTCAGCTGTGTGGCAGCTGTGTAGGGCGAAAGTGAAGGGAAATTCCCTTATGATACTTCCACGCTCCCTTTAAACATGTGCAAGGGAAGGAACAAAAAGCAACAAAAAAAGGGAGAACGAACCAAGTTGTCGCAAACTGTCTGCGGAAAAAAGGCGTGCTGGTCACATGGCTTCAAAAGAGGGCAACACAAAAAAATCCCCCCCCAAAGACCGTCACCAAAGAGCGCCACCAAAAAGGAAGCGCATACTTTGCGCGAGCACAAGCACTATATTGGCTAAGAAGCAACATGCGAAATGAATCCTGCCCACTTTTAGTCCCCCCACTCTGCCACACCGCGAGTGGCACGGGGCAACGGCTGCGATGGTAAGCGGGATGGAGCGAACATCTTGCTTTTCCATTAAAGTGATTGCAGTTGTTCCGGAATGGATGGTCCGTACTGCGGCACCATCAGGATGGTGGTGTAAGTTCGTGCCCATACCATTCTACGACCTGCCGACCGCCCGTCCATTCCAGGCCCTAGCAAGGGCGAGGGCGAGATGACACTTTTCCAACACC
>AXCO02007384.1:0-14799 GCA_000473525.2 Anopheles melas | reverse complement strand
CTGAAGGGTAAACAGAAAGGCTTGTACTATTGAAATATCTCCACGTATCTTGATTTCATTAATCACGTGGATTAAATGGCGCCCCGCCTGGGCTAGGCTGCGCGTTGAAGGCAACTTGTCAGAAGTAGATCGCGCGCACAGCGTGGAACGATTACGATCCGACTGTTTACTTTCAGCCTTTTCGATTGTTTAGCTGGCAGAGGGAAGTAACATTTGAATAATGCATGTTAGATGCAGTGAAAAAAAATATTATAAATATGTTAGTACATAAGTGCCTTCATTAATTCAACCAATTTAAGAACACAGCAAATCCCCTTTCCTTTTTGCACAGCCACCGATGAATAAATAGGGGATATTAAGTATTTCCCTTATCGGCACACTCCTCTGCTCTCTCCTCTCTCTATCTCTCTAAATCCTCTTCAGAGCGCTTTCAAAATCTAATGACCATCTCAGTTTTGTACCATCAGTAAAGAAAAGCACCCAAGAGGCAAAAACGATGGTCCATTGTCCGTCAGAAATGGTTGCATCTCGCCTTTTTTTTGTTGTTGTTGTTTGCTACCTCTTCTCCAAACCCTTGGTAATCGGGCACATTTCGACGCTAATGACACTGAACGGTGTAGCCCAGGTTGCGGTCACACTTGGACCACACGAGGCCATCGCCACACCAGAGTCGCACTTTCAATTTCGATACAGAAAGTGACAGTAACGGCGTAACGGTCGCTCGGTTACGTTTTTCGTACGACTGTGCTGTAGAATTGATTCACTGTAGGGGCTTTTTAAAGGGATTGCGCCAGTACGCGTCGATAATGATGCCGCTTGTTGTTACGTTGAACGGCCAACTCTCGTACTCGCAAATGAGACAATTAATGGGGACGACAGCGCGGCTGTTTTGGATGTTAATTTTTTCCCTTGCTCTCTTCAAATCACCCATGAAAATGATGTCCAATGCATGTTTTTTCTGGGTCTTTTTTTTTTTTGGTTTGCTAATCTTTTTGCACACAATCTGTAATGCGCATTTGACAAGGACAGAGCTGTACATGTACCAATTGTGTTGCCTCTTCCTCGGCTAGTGAAAGGATGAGGACATCGGTGCAGGGCACCTTTCTAAACTTCCTTTTATTTGTATATGTTTTTTTCTTCTCTCTCTCTCTCTCACTCTCGTTTGTTTGTACCAAACACGATACCATCAACTAGGCGGAATGACACAACAGGTTCGAGAGAAGAAAAAAAAACACAGATTCATCTGTAAAACTTCCTCCCTGTGGTGTGTCCACATTTTCATTCACCTTCCCGGCATTGTGTTGTGAGAAACCCCCTAGCGGCTGCGATGAAATAAGCTTTCAGTGGCATTAGCTACGCTTCACCAGCTACGTTGCAGTGCAGTGGGAGCAGTAAAAGCTCCCCAAATTCACCATCCATTGCCCGGCGGCGAGACTCAAGTGTCCTTTCTAATCACACAAACCCTGCGCTTCTCACAAGCGAACATCCAAAACCCGATGCGCTGACGATCATTTCTAATGCGTACTGGCAGCTCGTTAAATTTCACTCCCAAAACTGCGACTCGCTTTACTCGATATACCGTCCGGCGTGCTGACGTAAACCCCAAACGGCATCACTTGTTAGCCTTGTACCCGGGGACGATCATTGTACCCAAAACACTGACATGATCGACGATTGATTGACGATCGGTTTCAATCAAAACAGTCTGCCCAGCAATCAGCGGCGTGATAGCGCGTGATCGATTCCGATCGCAGCACCGATTAATCAACGGCGGCAAGCATTCGGCTACCGATTGTGTGCATTCCCTACGAGTAGCAGCGCCAATTAAACCACCCACTGGGTCTGTCGGCGCTGTAACATTAGGCCGGTATCGGGGGGAACATATTTTTTCTCCCTACTGTGTGCGTATGCGTCCCCACACTCAAAAAAAAAACTTCCCTCATCGGGTCGTTCATTAATGGTCGTTACCACTCATCAGGTTGTACATTTCTCGGTAGCCAGCCGGTCACTAATTTGGCGACCCGCGCGCAGAACCGGAAATGGTCCGCGTGGTCGCGAGCCCCAATGTGGTTCATTAATCAAATCGTATCGCTCTTAAACGGCTGGAGATCACAAAATATGAGACCCCTTTTGCGTTCCGAGCATTAGCTCCAGCCCTTTGGGGACAGTATGGGTGGGCTCGAGAGGATTGCAGGCGAATTCGTTAAAGCGAATGTAAGCAGTGGTTGAGATTAATACAGTGTTGTAGGCAGATACAGTTATGCTACTTTCTTTCTGCGTGATGGGTTAAATTACCCTCATGTTTGCTCTGCGATGTTTGCGTGTCATTAACAAATCGATGATCGATTACTTACACTTTGTTTGACGATTGGACAATTGGCCAGCCGTTAGGTATACAGTCTTTCCCAAGTTACGCGACACTCGAGTTACGCGATGTTTTCATTTTGACAGTTTACATATAAAATACAAAATAAAATAATTTTTTGCAAAAAAATTGAAGTCGCTAAAAAGTCAAAATTTATCCGAATGTTCTACAAGAATTGTATCAAACAAGGAATCAATTTCATGAGTGCACTAAATTCACTGAAAAAACAACTACTTATCAACTATAATGTGAACTTGGGTGAAAATGTGATGTTCGACTTACGCTCGGGGACTGTACACTATATTAAACATTATCGAAAGCGCCTACCACTGAGGGCCGTTGTCTTTAGACTCTTTTTTATTTAAAATTGATGTTCAATATGTGTTGCGACATGCGAAAAATTCACTAAATTCGATTTCCAACAGCGTTCAACCGGGAATTGAATCGATGTTCAAATAATCAACATCTTCATAGGAAAATCTTTCATTAGGAGCTCTCAAGAACCAAACAATTGGAGAAAGTTTTGTTTAGAATGAATTTAAATAACCAGTTTGAGCTGGAAAGCTTGACTCCAACAACATGTTTATCATAAAATATTATGCCACACTTAAAAGCAAATAGATCATGTTACTTGAGCGTTAAAACTGCAAACTTTAGCTACCACATAAACATTGCCAATACAAAACAATGCTCCGTATTTTAAGCCTAAGCCACGCTCCACGCTTTATTATGCTTGTTTACCTTCTATATCGCATCGTAAATTGAGCATTACTGCAGCATAAACAAGATAATGCTATCGTAATCGTTATCCCTGCTTTCGAGGTTCTTTCCACCACCAGTAGTACACCAAGTATTCAAAAAGCACGCGATCGATTTTCGCACCGATTATCTGCCACCGGAATCACTCCGGCTTTGATTTTCTGTGGTATGTGCGTCGTTTTTGTTGTTGTTGTTGTTGTTGTTGTTTCTACTTCCCTTCGATTTCGATAATAAAATCATCAAAATTAATTAACATCTTCAAAGGTTTCCCCCCTCGTGTGCCTTCCCGCAGGCAGTTCCGTTTTGATATAGTTAAATCAATTGGAATCGTGATCAATAAAACCCATTACGAGTGGCGGTGGACTGTGGTTTAGCGACGGCGCTAAAGAGAAAAAAAAATCCTCCCGAGAATGCGGCATGGGCAATTAATATTCCTAGCTACGCGCCGACCGGCCGGGATTTCATTCAGTAACGAGTAAGCTGACCGCCTACTGACTGACCACCGACACTCTCTTGCTCCGTGCTCTCTCCGGGACAGCACACTGTTCCTGCGATTCGATTTAAGTATGATTTTTGATTAATTTTATGCCATGAAAAGTGATTACGATGTAGACTTGAAGCGCACAAACAAGAGGAAGCGCAGAAGAGGGCGCAGCAGTTTGCAGTTTCACCATCGCAGGGCGCCCGTTTTGTAGCGTCGAATCGTTTGCGCGCCGTTATTTAAGCACTCATTTTGAATACAATGTGTATCACGCGGTGGCCCTCGTAAAAATAAAAAAAAAACCACGAACTCGGGAGGGAAACGTGCCGCTCGTGCGGAATGGAAAATCGATAAGCAGAATATAAAGCAAATGGAAAGGCAGAAAGGAACAAGTAAGAGAGAAAGCGAGACCGTGCGATGTCATGAAAGATGATGGACAAATTAGAGGTGGATTTGAATTCATCGCACAGCCTACATACACCACAGCCACAAATTCACAAACACACCACCTTTGAGGGTAAGGCCCGGAAGCAGCTCCCCGTGGAACGAAAGTATGCAAAGTAAATATCGCTCAATAATTTTAATCACCACGACCACGGCGAAGCAAAAACTGCGTCCACCAAACCCCGTACCGTAGCGACCGTGGTCCGATCGTCATCGGAACTGCACCGGAGCATGGGCCTGGGCCGTGGGGGAATTAACTTAAAGCTGGCGGGTGTGACAAACAAACAGAGGAGAAAAAAAAATCGCCAAAAACTTTCAGCAACCGCCCCGCAACCACCGCGACGAAGACGATGACGATAATGTACGCCCGCCGGAAATGGTTCTGTTTCGTGCCGTTGCCGCGGTTTCGTGCGCGATCGCTCGGGGAAGCTAAAAGTAAAACTTTTCGAGGGGCTGGCGGATAATCAGAGCGCATAATTAATTCACTTACCTATCTGGGGAGGGTGTGTGTGAGTGTGTGGGTTAGTGTGTTTTTGTGCTTTACCACCCCCTACTCCCCCGCCCCCCAAAAATGGCCCGCACGAGTGTCAGCTTTCGTTTCAAAACCGTACCACACGTCGTGAGCCTATTTGGTTTGTGGGTGGACTTCTTTAAAGAAAACGCCAAACGAAAACGAAACTACACTCCCCTCACCCAAACTCACACGATTGTGTCGCACGTGGTTTTTTTTGGTGTCTTTTTTTTTTGGGGGCCATGTGATGGTTAGGTGTGGAGCAAGCAATCAGCGCATGGTTACGGTGCACTGCACCGGGTGGAGAGAAGCTGCCTCCAACGATAACGTTTGATGAATAAATAGCTCTTCAGAAAGAGCTAAAAAAAACCCCCACAAAATGATGACTGTCTTCAGCCAACAAAAAAACCAATAGAAAGCGAAAATAATTCCCCTCGCCGAAGAGACGTTGAGGAGAAGGAAAGCAAATTGCTGCAACTGCTAGCAAGCCGGCAAACATATTTACCCACAAAAAAGCGTATTATAAAAACACACACACACACACCATCGACGATGAGCGAAGCAAATAGAAGAAAGACTGATACGTGTCGTCACGAATCACGAATCCGTTCGCAGTCATCAAGTTCAAACCCATCAAGGCGTAAGAAATTTCGATGTGGCAAACAGTGGCCCCACAAACGTGCAACGGCCACAAAAACCTGAATGAACGCCATCCGTGTGCAAGCGTACGTGCTTGAGAAGAATCTGCCACGCGGTGACGAACGGGGTGGGGGGGGAAGAGTGCGGTAAGCAGTTTTTTAAGTGATCAGCTCTAGCAAGTCGCCGCAGACACCGTTGAGCTGTGACGGTTTTTGAGCCCGTTTTCTTCTTCTCGCAGTGGCACCTGCAACACCTGACCCGCGTTATGGGGTTAGAAAATTGCATCTGTGGTTTGATTCTTGTGCCTCTGTGTTTGATCGACATTCCGAGTGTTGCAAATTATTATTGCAAAGAAAAGTAAAACAAAAAGCAGCACGAGGCAATGGGAAAGCAACTGTACGTGTAGGCTATAATTGCAGTTAGGATGATAATTATACGGTGGTTCCAATTGGAATGGTTTATTGTTTTACTTATGGTTTTTTTTGTGCTATTACTGCCACAATTTTCCACCTTTCTGAGCAACAGCTATTAAAATGTATTATAAATTGATACTTATTTTCATCTGATCCACTTGTCAGGTGGATTGAAAACACCTCAAAGATAATCCTGCATTGAAGCGTTGTCGCATACTGCCGCATGCGGCCGTCTGCAAAGAATAACATTTCTGAGAAATAATTAGTACTGCTTCGCATTACAAAATATTCCATTTTACCTTTTTACAGTTTTCACTGGCATTATTATGTGTCATCTTTTCACCAAACCCACGCTAGTCGCTGGCAAATTAACGCGAATTCATTAATCTTTCGCGCGGCTAATTGCAACCGCGCTCCAAAATCTGTCCACCGTCCAGCCACCTCGTCGGTCGCGTCCGTTTCCTGTCTCGTCTTGGAAAGCCATTTTGGCGGGGTAACGAAACGAAAACAAAGCGAAGCGGTACCTGCTGTAAGCATTTAAAGTTTACGCTTATTGGCATGGCCAGTGAGAGATAATTAAGACTGTTCAGAATAAACCACAAAACAAAAAAGCAACACCCAGCTACGGCTATTTACATCCGGGTGTGGGTCTTCTTCGGCGCACCAGCGGATGATTCCTCCATGTAATTGACAATTTCAATCGGTTTTGTGCGCCCAAAAACGATCAGAAAAAAAGCCCTCTTTTGCCACAAGGGGAGAAAATTGTGTCCACTATCAGCGAGAGCGCACGGTCTTTGCGGTTTCGCCATTTCTCTCCTGGTGCTGGTGGTGGAAATGGTGGACAAACAATCGCACGAAGCAATCGGGTCAAAATCGAGGAAACGGGAGGGAAGGAAATAGCCGTGCAATCAAATTATCAAGCTATTCATCCACCCTCCCCCCCCCCCCCCCTCCCCGCTGAGAGCTTGAGTGAAATTAATTTAATAATTTTCTACCACAACGAAAAAGCAAATAATGTTAATGACCCAGCGGGCACAGACGGAACAAGCAAGCTCAACGCGCGCGAAGATGTTTGCACGGGCGGATTGATGTGCCCTTACCCTACGGCAAACAAAAGTGCAAACTGCGAAACTTTGCTGTGCACGCCGCACTGTGTTTATTTGTTGTTATCGAAGCGATTCGATGGAATTGGTTCTTTTCGCTTCTGTCAGCCCGTGTGCGCAGGGTGAAACGATAAATCTGCGTATCGGCGGTGTGCTTTATCCGCTTACCCGTCGACTCACAGGGCAGGGGAAATAAAATGCAGTTCACTAATGGAAGGTAGTTGGACGGCAGCATAAAAAACAGAAGCGAAATCCATCTCCTCGTGTTTTTTTCCAGTCAATCCATTTTGGTCCTTCGTGCTGGAACTTGCCCCAATGCTCCGAAGCCTCCGGAAGCCACCCGTTTCGGAATCGATACGCTCTCCGGCTGTCCGTGTTGATAAGGTTAAGCTGCGGTGAAACGAAGGAAAACCCTTCGAGTACACACACACACACCTGTACACGACCCCGTTTCCTTCACCGCAATCCCCGTTGCCAGTGTGAAAAGGGAAGCACAAACAGGGGAACGATCGTTAAATTTAAATTGAATGTAAATAAATTGAACAAATAATGGTACCGATTTTTATTGCCCACGGTTTGTCGTCAGCCAGCCAGTTGGTTGGTTGGTTGGTAAGCGGAGCCAGCCTTCCAAACGGTGCTGGCTCTCCCGTGTGCGCGCACACGCATCCATACAACACACATCCCTACAATTACTTCTTCAAATATATTCGTAAACGATTCCGGTCGTACCCGAGCGCCAAGCGAGCACTTTTGGGGGGTGCGTTCGAGCTTCCGAGAGTCCGCGTGGAAACCGGAAAAAGGGAAAAATTGCTACAGCGATTTCTTCTACCAACTTTCCTACCCGGTGAAGAGAGGGGCACATCGCTTTCAGTGGGTTTTTTTTTGCCTTCTTTCATTTCAGTTCAGTTTATCTCATTTATTTACCACCGGTTTTTTGTTACCACCTTTTTTTTCCCCCCTAGGGAGCCGGAACCAACTCGCAACACAAAGTGTAACCAGTCGTTGGGAGTTGAGCTTCCCGATTTTTACTGCTAAATTACCATTCCATTCCCCACCCCACGCCCTCCCCCCAAGCGGGTTCTATCATCGCCCTTATTTTCCCTCGACCGCATTGCAGTCAAATGGCGGAAATATCATCGAAAGATCGTTAGACTGGTTGGCCAATTCGCGGCATTACTGGACGGGTTTCTTTTTCCTCCGGCGCTGCAGACCGTGCTTATTTGCGGTGTAATCGGATAATGGTTCCCGCGTTAAAAAAGGTGCCCCTCTCCCACCATAATCAGTTTACTTTGCTGTACGGTGTGCTGAACTATCAGTTAACCTTTCCTGCGTACCTTCCACCCATAACGTGACCCGACGACGGATCGTTTGTCACCATGCTCCACTCCATACGGTGTCAGTCCCGCGTGGTAATGATTGGTGAAACGAAAAATTAACTTTGCGGATGTTTCCTATTGCCGATAATATTGGCGCATTTGCCGTATGGGTTGATGAGGAGGATGATGATGATGATGATGATGATTGGGCCCAACCGAGCAACCGAGTTGAACGCGGATGCAATTTGCAAATGTTTCATTAACGTGGTGAGGTTTTTAAGGGCAATAAAAATCGAAACCAGTGTCATTTTAGTCCACGGCGCATCATCAGACCGTGCGGTGGGGTACGTGATGTAAAACCGGGGTGCATGATAGTTTCAGAACTACTTGCCAAAACCTAATTAGAACTTTCGGCACAAATATTACGGCCCAGAGACACAATGACCAGTGTGTGCGTGCGTGATGTGGGGCATGTGATCACGATTCGATTTGTAAATCGATATTGGAGCGTGAGCATTATTACTTTTGATGCACATGCACGCTAACTTTGTAAACATTTCAGTATGCACTGTATTACTGGACGTATTACTGGAGTTTGCAACAGCATAAACCACCAGTTTAATTTTCCCTCGGTTACATTGGCTAATGATCATAGCTGTAAATGACACTTGCATCACTTTTACTGCAAATAACGTAATTGTGGTTTTTCCTGTTTGTTTGCGAAGCCTGTTTGGAAGGTGAGAGTGGTATCCATTGACCATAACAGTTCCGTGCAAGCAATTGTTTTGTTATGAGCTGTTTTCACAGGAACAGGGTTTTAATTTTCCCTGGATGTGCTGCCGTCAACTGCATTCTGTGATAATTACATTCTTTGGTGACTTTTGAGATTGCTATTTGTTTTAATTTTTTTATTACTTCTTGTTCTGCCATATAATCCTGGTTCTGACACAGAATGATTGGCTTAGGTCAATGTCCAATAATTTAATCTTCACCCTTTG
This sequence comes from Anopheles melas, assembly GCA_000473525.2. Lineage (NCBI taxonomy): Eukaryota > Metazoa > Arthropoda > Insecta > Diptera > Culicidae > Anopheles > Anopheles melas. The sequence goes on along the minus strand of AXCO02007384.1, from coordinate 5,770 downwards.
CTAAGAACTGCAACTGAGACTACATTCAAAGTTCTATTTAAACATCTTTTAGCAATTAAAGGACAGAGGTCATCGTCCGTAAAGCATTTTTTTTTTGAAGAATATTATCTGAGCATTCCAACCAGAATCAGCCATAAAATATAGGGAGAGTAATCTGTCAACAGCAGCACAAGATCATCAATTTCATTATTTAAATTAACGTACAATGATCGTTCTTCAAAAAGCACATCATAACTTGCACATTTAAAGCCTTTTCTCTCCTTAGCATCACATTGTAGCATCTCATTACCCTACTCAAGTACAGAAAAAGATACGTAAGGCACAAATTTGCAAAAAAATACCCTTCTACCTACCTGTAATGAAGTCTGCGCTCTTCAAAAAATAAAACAACAGCATATCCTTCCCGGTAGACAGTTTAGCTTGTTGAGTTTGTTGCAGCTTCCCTTACCACATCACAGGCAAACGTCATTCAGTGCAACAGCTGCTTAACAGAGTTCCAAGTTTTTTTTTACTCTATTTGTGGTTGTATCCGCCTTGTATACATATTTTCCATTCCATATACACAAATCCACTTCAATAAAACCCCGCTCCTTGTTAAGTTACGCTAGGATACGATCGCACAACCCCTTTCCACGCTCATGACACAGTACCCACGTACCTCCTCTATGTATCGGTGTGTGTGTGTGTGTGTGTGTGTGTGTGTAGCTGAAAGAGGAAGATTCTGCGAAGTTAAAATAAATTAACAAACTGTCACCACCGGCTCCACACGCCGATGACGAAGACGACGAGGACGACGACGTTGCCTGCCTCTAGCTCCCCATCGCTTTCACCATTCTTGGTTGCCAGTGTGTGTGTGTTTGTGTTTGTGAAAGGCACCTCCTGTGGTGCAGCGCTCCCGAGCCTCACTTTCGCCCAGGCTTACAATAATCCGGCTCCCCGGGAACCATAATAGAACACGTGAAGCACCCATTCCCGGTCCTGGCCCGGGTGCGAGCTCTGGCTTGGAGGATGTTGATGTTCCTTATTTTGTATTAAACTCAAAATCATCGCCATCATCGTACACGGGTAAGGTTCGGTTACTCTAGCACTGTTTTGTGTGTGCGTTTGTCGTCATCACCAGGAACTTCATCACCGGCGTCAGTGCCAGAATTGAAGAAGTGCCCGTATACGCTGTCGCCGGGACGACCGGGCCGATTTTTTCTCCTCCCAACCCTCCTAACCCGCGGTTTCACTACACAAAACACCGTTACGATCGTTCACGTGTGGACACACGCTTGCATGTTTGAAGATCCGTGCAGTATTTTCACGCGGGCGTACTTGCAACTGGGCTGGTTGCCAGCCAGCGTTTGAAAAACTCCCACCACTGGTGACAGAGCTTCCGGGAACAGCTAAGCGGAGATGCTCCGTTTCTTTCACGTTCCCACGTACGCTCTCACGTGCTGCTTCAGCCCGGGACAGGATAGGAAGAAAAGCGTTACGTACCGTGGTAACGTCAGCTTCAGCCAGTGTACGACCAAAACCGTTCAAAGAGGCCGTGGCAGGCCCGTCACAAGCGTTTGTGTGGAAGTGATTTGATGTGTCTGTGTGTGTGTGTCTACTAAGCACACGTTGGATTTCCACACAAGCATCCAACAACGGAGCGCTTGGTTGTCTTGGCCACGGGTTTTCGCCTCCGAAACGGTTTGTGTAGTGCAGCAGTAAACTTAACCTATTTCCCGTGTCACGTACACGCGATTGCGCCCGATCCTATCACACACGGGAACAATATGTTACCACTCTCTTTTTCTTTCTCCCCCTCTCTCTCTCTCTCTCTCTCTGTCGCTGATGGTTTATCAAAACTCGTAACACCATTCAATCGTAACAAAGCTGCTTTTGATGAGAAATTGATTCTCCGGTTCTGGACCCATTTGCCGTACCGAAGGTGGGTAAACATTTGTTCGGAGCCTTATCGCTGGGACAATGCTTTATGTTCTTTCTGTTTATTGTGACTCCAGGTTTTTTACTATATCTTGAACAAAATTTGATATCTTTCACGTACTTCACATATCCTTTGATTGGAGATGTGTTGGTACTACTCTTATTAGAATAACTTATTTTAATAAAACGAATGCCTCCCTGCGCAAAGCGAAGCGAGCTCATCCTGCTTAGATCGATATCGTTTCATCGGTCGCTTCAAAATGACACCAAAAAGACGTGTCCTCCAGCGGGTGAGTGCAAACTCGAATCGCTGCCTCGTCCCAGCCATCACACCCCCATGCACCAGTCCTACCCTTGCAAACCGTGCGACTGTGCCATAAGACTCGCATCTCGTCCCACGATCAAATGCATGACGGTGCACGGCAGCCCGGGCGCCTTGACACAAAAGGACGACCCAGGATATCAACAAGCTCTCGAACATGATTATCCATCCGGCGCTTGCCAAGGCATGAGAGTGTGTTTTATTGTCAATCCCCGGGGCTCGCAGCCACCGAGCGGCGTCCTCTCCTATCACGCTATTAGCCTATCGATTTTGACGCTGCACGGATGACGAAGCACCGCCGGTGTGTTGGGGCAACGGTTTTATGCTACAAGACCTTGCTGGACCGATAAACGACGGAGCGAAAATGTGGGTGACCCATCCCTGCTCCCGCACCAGGCCGGGGATTGCAAAATGGCACATTCCCTGATTATTAATTATCGTGCCGCTCTGATCGGTGGTGTGCTCTGTCGTGCCTTGACCCATTCGCTTTCCTAAAGCAACGAACCGGAAAGGGGTTCTCGGTGCAGGAATAACATTTAATTCGAAGAAAACTGCACCGGAAGCCTGGGACGGCAAAAGAGAGAGAGAGAGAGAAAATATAGCGGAAGGGTAAGGCAGGATTTGAAATATTGAATCTTCTCGGCGCAGCCCGGAGAATACGGCGAACTGGCGGACACGGCTATGCGCTCGTGGACCGCAACATGACGATGGCGATGCGGTTTAATAAGCGACATGAGCTATCGGAAGAATGTTTCGAACGACGTGCATAAAGAAAAACGATCGTTAGTGGAAAGCTTGCGAAGAATATGTTTGCTTGGGATTTGGCTCAAGGATGAAATTGATTCTCGCAGGCTCTAACGAAAGGGTCTTAATGTAGGGGTAACATTTTAATTGAGTACGGGTAGCTTAGTTGATTCGATTGATGTATTTTACTTTCACAAGAAAATTAAATAGCGTTAACATGAGCTGGTAGTGAATGTTTCGCTAGTGTACTACAGCTAGCTACTGAGACTTCTTACACTAACGGCGTGTCATTCGTTCCCTAATCTTTGACCTAACGCGCATTTTATTTGTCATCGTCCAATTGCGACGCTTCTATTGAAATTACTATGCCAACCTGTCACAGTCCCGGTTTTGTGTCGTAAAATCCACTACGCTGGTGATGTGCTTTCACTTTTGCTCTCCCAATTCCTACATGTAGCTTACATGCAATCCTTGCTCCCAGAGTCAGCACTCCAAGTGACCCCTGGAGGTGTCTGTTTCCCTTCCTCTTGAGTTCTCCTGCGCTTGTTAATCGAACAAATCCACCCGTATGGACCGTTTGACGGGATTATTTATGAGCTCATTACAGCAAGTGACGGCGCGGTATCACCCTTTTTGACCGCTTGGCAGCACTAACCTCACTTATCGCTCACAATCTGCCCCTGTACCGTTGCCAGTTCATCGTGACTGCGGTGAAAGTAAAAGTAGCACTGAACAACACTTGTACGAGATGATCTAACGATGAAATAAAGCCGTCACACGTTGCGCTCTATCTTGTAGGGTATCTATCGCTACCTCGGCAATTAAATTTGCTTTCAAATACGACACTCGTACACTTTACAAAAGGGGAGCTTTTTGACCTTTGAAACTAACGATACGAATTTCCAACAGTTACGAATTGGCTCCAACAAAAACCTCCAAACTGAAAACCCATCAGTTCTGGTTCGGGGCGAAAGGTTCTTGAGGTTTTGAGGTTTTCCGTCCATCCGGGACGCTTGTCGGTGGTTCTTTCTTTAGTGCCTTTCCCAGCCAAAAGCCTTCACATCTTTCTGAGCTTGAACTTTAGCACGACACAAATCTGCAAACACAGCTGAATCATTAATTAATGTCCATTTGCTGGGCGACCTTTTCTTCGTTTGTATGTGCGAGAGTGTGTGTTAGTGTTTGTCCCAACAGTCAAACACCCAGCACACTGAATCTTACCACCAAATGGGAAGAGATGATGAGGACGAGGTGTAAGATTGTGGCACCTCAACGGCATCCAAGGGTGTTTGTATTGGTCCGGAGACGTTCCAATGAATTCAACACGCGCCACAGTGCTGATGCAGCATACTATAATCATAATTTTCGCTTCCGTAAGTAACTACCGGAAAGGGACACCAGAATTCCACGCGGCAAATGCGTTGTATGCGTATCTATGTATGTGTACGGCATTTGTTTCAAAAGGGACACATAATTAATGCTTCTTTGTCTTTTACCGGGATAATGATCTCTCCCGGTCCGCTGTTGCCTTCAATCGATCTTAAAGTCCCAGGAGCAGTGTCCAAACCCTTTAAAAGACGCTTTGAGACACCAGTCCACCAGTACTCCGTTCGACTGGCACCCGAACGCAACCTACGGGGCCGGCCAAATTGGCAATTGAATCGAGATTAATTGCCAAAGGGACACATTCGCTGTGGGAGCGCTCACGTGTGCAAATGTTGGCCGACCGCACTAATGGGCGCCAGCACCAACCAGCATTGGACAAATGGCTCAGCGTCCTCCCCGGGATTGATTTCGGCTTAATTTCGTGCTCACTGTCTTATGGACATGCATTGGTTGAACATTCAGCCTTTGAAGCACAGGAAGAAAGGAAAGAATGTTTGCGAAGCGTAGCATAAATTATCGCACGATCGAATATCGAGAGCGTCCTACAGTCTATTGTGCACTGTCGGCATTAATCAGATTCACTGGACACTAAGGGCACACCGGTCCGGGCTGGTTGGGCGTGTGAATTGTGATACCATTGAGATTACCAAGCGTAACATATTTCAATTATGCCAATCTTGAATTGGTCAGCCAGCGGCATGCAAATGCGTGCGTGCAGGGTCGCCAAACCCGACAAACCGGGCCCTAATGGGTATTTGTTTCCGAGAAAACAATGATACCGGAATTAGCGGAAGAGACCGGTGCCCCCATCCATAATCCTACTGGGGAGCTCTTGCGCTTTATCCTAGCGGCATGGGAAATGGATTTCGAAGAAATAAAATCATCTCAATCAATGTACTTCCGACCTAGCAACATGGCAATGGCAACAACTGCTGCAACCATTGAAGCAGTGCCAAGCTGAGTGCACTTAACCCTGGTATGCCCGGGGTACAATGAAATCTTTTCGGAGTACTTGCTTGGGTAAGATATTTTCTCATCGGTAAACCTCCTGGTGGAAGCATGATTTACTTTTTAAATCAACTAAAGTGCCCCAAAGCACCAGTTTCGGGGTCGGCACCGAAATCCTTCCTATAATCCGCACACTGATCCTTTCTGCAACTAGAAACGCACCAAGGGAAACTCGCTCTCTCTCTCTCTCTCTCTCTCTCTCTCTCTCTCTCTGTGTGACTGGTTCCCCCAGGATCTTAGTTAATCGTTTCTGCACGCTCCGAAAGGGTGGAAAGTTCGAGCTGTCAGCTCGAGCTTGTGGGTAAAATTATTTAACCCATTGTTACGGTACACGTTGTCTACGTTTCTTACATCATGCTAGCAATCTGCACATGTTGCTGGAACACGTCCACG
>KI921210.1:0-10557 GCA_000473525.2 Anopheles melas | reverse complement strand
ACACATGTTTCACCATATCATGTATCATGGTTTTTCCTCTGTTCACCCATCTCTGTACGATATCTGCAGAGTGCCCTGGGGGGTATTTCGGTGACACACAACAACCAAAAAAAAAAAAAAAGGGAAAACCGTTTCACCTAGACGTCCAATCCCACTGGACATTCGGTTTGCATGCCAAATGGTTTTCGGTGGCCAATATTTCCATCTGCTCCCCCATCGGTGCCTAGTTAGCGGTTGTGTGGCTCTGATGATGGTGGCTGGCTGGATCGATATGCATTAGTGCATTTGGCCCCACCAGCAGCAGACTGCGTCACTGCTCCCCAGCGAGTGATACGGCATGTATACTGCTTTGTTGGGCTGTGTATACAGCTTTCGACGGCGTTGTCGTCCACCTCGCTTACCTGCTGCTGGGGGGATCGCGTGTCACTCGACACAAAGATTCCCCAAGAAGATGTGGCAAAGGAAAGCAACACTCAAAAAAGAGCTGCAGAAAACAGAGCGAACCAAAAAAAAAAAGAAGAGAAAAAGCTAAACCCTTTTAGGGGAATGACGTTAGCGCATGCAAATGGAAAATGTGCAAAGCTCGCGCGTTTTGCGGATGGACCAATTTCCTAAATTGTATCAAAATTCATAAAATGGAATAAAAAAAAAAAGACCGGAGGAAAGAAAACGTGCAAAACGAAGCGAAGAAAAGCAACAGCAGTAGAAGCAGCAGTAGAAATGTAAATCATTAAAAGCTAAAAAAAAACCGAAATGTGCGAAAGTGGCATGTAAAAGCAGAAGAAACAACCGAACGGCGGGAGTAGGAAACACACAACAGGGAGATAAGAAGCAACCTGAGAGTAAACCTCATGCGCGGTAGAGGTGAAATTGAAGCTTTTACTCGATTCGTTAAGCAGTAATAATTCTTAGTATTTGCTGCGTGTGTGTTGCCTATGTGATCGTACGTCCGATAGCAATGGCAAACTCTTTCAATGTTTGGCATTTTTCGCAAGCAATTTGTGTTTTATGTTGTGTGGAAGGTGAAAATTAGCACATCTCTTACCTGCAAGCAATGCCACTCATTAACCGGCTTCGAAATGACTCTGCGTGGCATTGAAATTTGCACACCCCACCCTGCTGGATGGTTTGGTTCATTGCCAATCAATCGCACGTCGTTGCGCATGTTTTGACAGCTTCGCTTGGGTCACTGGTGCATGCCGCCGCTACTACACTTTCACGAGAAAAGGAGACACGTCGAGCGAAGTTGACCGAGGCGACAATCGGAGGCGACACGACACCAGGGCACAGTGTGTGAAAGATAAATAAAACAGAAATATCCAGTCCCCCCCCCCCTTTTCGGTTGGGTGGTGGTGGAGGTGGGGCACACGAATGTGAAGGACGCGTGCGGTCAGTTGTTCGCTTCTCGCTTCGGTTGAGATGTGTTTCTTTATGGTTTGCTTGGTTTTGAGTGTGTTATCTTCATCGCTCTCGTATTGCGCTCACTGATGACCACGACGATGACGATGGCACGCTGCCGGTTCATTGCCAAACTTTGGCCAGTTCATTTGGATCTTTCCGTCTTTCGCACTCATCGCACGTTACACTTTGACTTGACCAGCCGATACGGGTAGCCTTTAGCTAATGAAAAAAACGGCGAAAACTTCGTTAAGGCTATGAATACGTTAGGATCATTAAAGACTTGAAAAAGCTATTCTTGATATTTTGTGTTTTTTTTTATTATTTTTTTTAGAGCATTCTGCGGAAGCAATAAGTTGGTTTCACTCAAAACACGATTAATGGCTTCAATTTGTCACGTAAGGCTTGTGGATGTAGCCACGCAAATGCTTATATTGGGTTTTGATCTGTTGTGACGAAGAACAACTCGATGGTGCAATTGATAGACGCAGTAGCATCTATAACGTGTCTGTAAACGGATCGTGTATCAAATCCCAAAACCAAAGCGAGAAGACAAGCGAAACAAAAATTATTGAGATATCTATAAGAAAAGAGAGCTGCTGCCCGTTGTGTTTATTTAAATGATTCATCAATTATTAATGAATTGCCTGTAACTACTGATTGCTGTCTTCCTGTAACAGATTGAAAGTTAAACCCTTCTGCTGCTGGTGTGGTGCCGTTCCCCTTTGCTGTTAACTTTTCCCTCGTAACCGACTTTTTCTAATTTTCTTTAACCGTTTACTTTGGGGCCTTCCCAGTTCCCGGATCACCGCTACGATCCACACAGACACACACGGGCATGTAAACAGTGTAACATCTTTAGTTGCAATCATAAAAATTAGAAAACCTTCCACGCAATAGTAGAACACCGAACGGGAACTCTGGTGGTGGTGCTTGCCTGACTCGCCGGCCTCTGCTTCTACCCACCAATGTTGCGCATGTTTGATGGTGCACATAATGGTCACAACGATAGACCCCACACGGGGTGGGTGGGGTATGTTGAATGCGTCGGCCAGCATCTGTTGGTAGCTCTTTCCCTCCGTGCACGAAACAGAGCGCGCGCTCTAGCAGAAAGGGAGCAAAACGAGAAATGTGCGAGAAATGATGTGTGGGCCCAACACCACACACACACACACACACACACACATCCACGATCAGCACTGATTCCTGCCCTAAACTGGCAGATAGAACCCCCTAAGTCGCCCCTCACTCCCTCCCAATGGGCAGGTGCGCGCACTTTGAACGGTTTGCGTCAAGACTGAGTGTAATGAGAGAGTAAAGAAAGGAGAGGATTGAAGAGAAGAAGTGTGCAATATTATCTTGGAATGTTTTGCCCGCCGGGATAGAGGTGTTTCCGCGCACTGTATGTAGGAGAAGGAAGAGTTGATTGACACTAGTTGGGTCAGAAGTTATCCATCAGCCCTTTTTAGTGTCATCCTCATGACGTGACGTCATCCTATGGGAAGGAATCCGGTTCGAAGGACCAAAATTGAATTTTGATCTTTAAAGAAGCAGGAAGCGATATTTTTATTTATTTTTGTGTGTTTTTTATTCTGTTTAGACATTGATTACGTACAATGATTCTAGAAAATCATTTAAAGTAGAATTAATTTATAAAAATTGCTTAATACAGGTTTTTAGCTTCCCACTCCATCCGTTTTAGTTGTAACTTCAAGGGAAAAGAATCGCGCAGCCTGCAACCGGCTTGGCGTGTAATGCATACGGGTGTGCGCGCGCACTGTCTTAATACCCCCACAACACTAGCTATCTTACCACCTCCCTTTCCTCCTCACCTTCCCCTAGTGTGTGTGTGTGTGTGTGTGTGTGTGGGTCGCCGGAGAAAAGCGGAAAGAATCCCCGTTAGACGGCGATGTGTGTGGTGTGTGTGTGTGTTTGTGTTTTTATATGTTGCGGGGCTCATACGATCCATCGATAGGTATTCGAACGTTTTCTTCTGTCCGCCGTTCTCCATGCTGGAGAACTCAACCAAATGGACAACAAAAAAAAAAAGAAAGGGTTGGAAAAATGGGGATGAACCGGGAGAAGGATGCTCCCCAGTCAGTGAATATCGGTAAAGAGTCGACGACTTACGGAACTTTTTGCGCGCACTTCCTCTACCTCCTACTACCCCAGTGGTCTTGTGTGGCGGGCGGGTTTTTGCGGCCGTAACGTTTTTATTGTTGCTCCCGTTTTTTTTTTTCAATACGGCATCGGCACTTTTATAACGTCGCCGTCGTCGTCATCGTGGGCCGGCCGCGGTTTCGATCTTCCTGCTGTTTCCTGCTGGCATTTTATTATTGTTTTAGTATTGCTCGCGGAGGCAAAAACCGACCGGTCATAAGCGATTTTGCTCGTTGCTCTTTAACTGGCTTCTTTAACAAAAAGCGACCATCGTGCGGTGGTTGAGAAGATACATTTTTCACCTCTCATTCATCGGAAAATGCATTGCATCGAAAGTATGCAGCAGCAACAAGGAACGCCCCGATGTGTGTGTGTGTGTGTGTGTGTCTGTGTGCTTGTATGTTGGGTTTGTTGTTTAGAGCATTTACCGTTAATGCACGGGATTATTTTCATGTTTGTTTTATGGGCTAGTTTATGGGTATTTTCTAAATATCTCCGCCATGGTGTGGTTCCGATGTGTGTTGTGTGTGCCCGCTCCCCTCGGTGCGCGGTTGAATGCATTCTGTTTTCGCTCACCACCAGCCCACCTCTGTGTGTTGTCAGCTCGACGTGAAGATGGCTGGACAACATCCATTTGCTCCTCTACCTTATTGATTCATTTCTGGCTGTTAGCAGAAGCCAGCAAAAGGTTATGATTTATGAGGTGATGAAATGTGTGTGTGTGTGTGTGTGTGTTGGTGGAACGGTTTCGACCCAATAATTTAGAACGCAGGTTAGATGGGAAGCGTTGGATCAGTGCCAAAGCCGTGTGTGTTTAGCATGTTCTGTGTCTCAAAACGAAATGAATTTTTGATTATGTGTTGTGCCTATCCTACGCTCAGATATGTTTGACTTTTTTAGTGTAATTATGAAATCAAGCATCAATCTTGTCTTCATATGGCTCAACACCAAACCCAAAACCTCGCCAGGGAAAAGCAGAGCGCATACGACACACAACCGTAACCAAACAAAAAACCTTTTGAATGTGGTTCCACCTATTTTTCCGGAAGATCGATTCTGCTCCGACCAGCCAGAAGAAGGGGACCAGCCCTATAATTCGCCCTGCACGGCCATTCCCCGGGTCACAATTAAACTCACAAAACAAAAAAGACAAAGTCTCCATCACAACCTTCATCATGTAGAACGGAACGAGGTTTTATTGTTTGTTTTTTGAGACCGATAGGGTTACATTTTGGCTTTTGATTCCTTGGTGTTTTGGTGGTTTGGTTTCACAAGAGTTCGCAATCGTTTATAACGTTGCAGAGTGTTTTTTTATGATTTAACTACTGTATTACATCCGAGAAAGAAGAGTATTATTGGCACTGGTGCTTCAGTTTGTTTTATGGCGCTATGAAAACGTTACGTAAGCTCGGGGGGGGGGGGGTAAAGTAAACGAACTAATCGTTTGATTTTGTGCGAAATACTTGAATCAATTTCACTTCAATACCCTCACTCACAGTTGCCTATTGAATGTAGATTTTAATCGATGTTCTTTTTTGTTTTAGGTAAAACGAACGTTTTCTCGACAAAATTGTACACACAACTTCTCTGCTGGAAGTGTGAAGAAAGGAAGAGAGAACAAGAGAATTGCAATGAGGCTGTAAAAAGAATCGCTTCGAGAATACACACACACACACCAACACTATGACCGTTAGTGTACGGCATTGTCAGTCAGCGTTTGTTTTAGAAGCAGCAGCAGCAGTAACAGTAGCGCCGGCAACCCTTTGCACCAGGTCCGTACAACCGGCAGCTGGTCCGGCAGGATCGGGTCCCCGTTCGGCAGCCTCCGGGGAGCATGTTGGTTGCGAGCAGCGGTCGCCTGTTCGCGCACTGTGATGTCGTAGATATGGACTGTAACGCTGGCAACAGTAACGGTGGCAACGGCAGCAACAGTAACGGTGCTAACGGCGTCGGTGCTAACCTCTTCACCCGGCAGCACTCGATAACGGGGATCGGCGGCGGCAACGGGTACTCGCTGCTGTTGGCAAACGGCAGTGCGCCAGTCGGCTCGTCCGGCATACCGTCCAGCAGCACCAGCTCGCTGCGGTGCGACAAGGTGAACGGTAACGCGTCGTCGACGATCCTGGGCAGCAACAGCATCATCGGCGGCGGCAGCAGCAACAATATCAGCACCCTCGGCACCGGCGGGCTGACCACGTTTCAACCGGCCCTGATTGGGCCGCCGTCCTCGCTGAAAACGTCCTCGCTGACCTCGTCCGCGATCCTGTTCGGGGGCAGCAGCGGTAATTTGAGCAGCATCGGCGGGAAACCGACGGGCACGGGCGGAGGCGGCGGTACGCACAAGTGGATTGGTTCGCTGTGTGATGGTGCTACCTCGATCGGGTACAGCAGCGGTAGCAGCAGCAAACTGAATCAGCAACTCCACTTCCAGCATCCTCAGCAGCAGCAGCAGCAGCAGCAGCAGCAGCAGCAGCAGCAACAGTTGCTTCTACTTCAGCATCATCAGAATAAGCATCATCATCCTCATCTGTCTCAGCAGCAGCAGCAGGGATCTCATCCACAGCACCACCATCACCACAGCTTGCCGGTGACGACGAGTGGCCCCAGCGGTAGCAACATGCTGGACAGTCTGACCTTCCGGCTGTGCGATGTGGATGGCGCGGTGGCCAGCACCATGTCCAACCCGAACGGTGGCAACGGGGCAAGCAATGGAGCTTCCACGAACGGCAGTACGGCGGGGGGAGGCGGAGGAAGCATACTGATGGTGGTGCCGCCCCAATCGGGCAGCGGGAAACAGTCACATTCCTCCGCAATCAATGCCGGTGGTGGTGGGGGCGAGCGGCACTCGTACGCTTCCCATGACCATCAGCACCAGCAGAAAATGGTGGCAGCCCAGCAGCATCACCATCAGCAGCAGCACCAGCAGCACCAGCCACACAGTAGCAATACAAGCAGTAGTAGTAGCAATAACAGTGCTGCAATTGCCGCGGCGAGTGACGTCCCGATAAACTATAGCAAAATGACGCGCATCAGCAAGATGGGCCTCAGTGCCGATGCGGTCCATCAGCACCAGCAGCAGCAGCAGCACCATCACCACCACCATCATCATGACAGTTCGGCTTCGGTCTCGATACTGCCCACCTCGTCCGCTTCCGCGGTGCAGCAGCAGCAGCAGGCGCAACAGCAAGCCCTGCACAAGCAGCAGCTGCACCATCTGCGCAGTACGGTCGGCGGGAGCAGCGGTAATGTGGCGAAAGGGAATGATGCTTCCGCCGCCGCCAGCTACTGCAAGGTGACGCGCATCGGCAACATCACGCTGATGGACCCGGAAGACCAAACGATGCTGCCGTCGCACCTGCTGGGCAACAGCAGCAACAGCAGCACTACGGGCGGCAGCAGCGGCGGCAGCAGCAGCAACAACACGATGAAGAAGGACGAGGTGAGCTTGACGAAGGTGGCCAAGTTGGGACACTCGGTTGATCAAAAGGTGTGTGATTTGCAGCAACATTTCATTCAGCATCATCAGCACCAGCTGCAACAGATGCAGCAGCAGCAGCAGCAGCAGCAGCAACATGGTGCACAAAAGCAACATGCTCAGCAGCAGCAGCAGAAAGAGCAGCAGGGCAATGGTGGGGAGGAGGTGCGAATAACGGAGAGCTTGGCCCCGTTCGAGGTGCTGCGGCTGTACATGGACAAGCTGACGCAGTACGAGCATCACGAGATCTACAACTATCCGCGCATTTACTTCATCGGTGCGAACGCGAAGAAGCGGCGCGGGGCGGGCAACTCCGACTACGACAACGAGCAGGGCTCGTACATCCATATCGCGCACGACCACATAGCGTACCGGTACGAGGTGCTGAAGATCATCGGCAAGGGCAGCTTCGGGCAGGTGGTGAAGGCGTACGACCATCGCAACTTCCAGCACGTGGCGCTGAAGATGATCCGCAACGAGCAGCGGTTCCACCGGCAGGCGCAGGAGGAGATCCGCATCCTGAAGCATCTGCGGGCGCAGGACCGGTACAACTCGATGAACATCATCCACATGTACGACAGCTTCGTGTTTCGCAACCACATGTGCATCACGTTCGAGCTGCTGTACATCAACCTGTACGAGCTGATCAAGAAGAACAAGTTCAAGGGCTTCAGCATGCAGCTGGTGCGCAAGTTCACCCACTCGCTGCTGAAGTGCCTGGACGCGCTGTACAAGAACAAGATCATCCATTGTGATATGAAGCCGGAGAACATCCTGCTCAAGCAGCAGGGCCGCTCGGGCATTAAGGTGATCGATTTCGGGTCTAGCTGCTTCGAGAACGAGCGCGTCTACACGTACATCCAGTCGCGGTTCTACCGGGCGCCGGAGGTGATCCTCGGCGCCAAGTACGACATGGCGATCGACATGTGGTCGCTCGGGTGCATCGTGGCGGAGCTGTACACCGGGTCGGCGCTGCTGCCGGGCGAGGACGAGTACGACCAGATGGCGTGCATTATCGAGCTGCTCGGCATGCCGCCGCTCAAGCTGCTGCATAATGCCCGGTGGCCGTCGCGGTACTTCGCGTACGACGGGGACGATCAGTTCCCGCACTACTGCTCGCTCAGCTTCCGGGAGGATGGGCGGGAGGAGATCCAGGGTAGCTATAGCAAGCGCGGACGCTACCGCGGTGCGCCCGGCACGCGCGATCTCGCCAAGGTGCTGAACTACTGTGACGAGCTGTTCCTCGACTTCGTGAAGCACTGTCTGCGGTGGGATCCGAAGCGCCGGATGACGCCGCAGGAAGCGCTCAACCACAACTGGTTCCACCGGATGCTGCCCCAGTCGCCGCAGGTGGTGAAGGTGAGCGATGGCGGGTCGGAGTCGGCCGCCTCCACGACGGTTAGCAGCGGCACGGTGGCCGGCGGCAGCTCGTCCCACTCGACGGCCAGCTCGATCAGCAAGCAGCTGAGCTCTTCGATGGTGAGCGGCGGCGGCGGCGGCGGCACGCTGGAAAGCAATGCGGGAGGCAGTTTGGCGGCGGCGGCAGCGGCCGCCGGCACCATTTCCATGGGCTCCTAGCAGAAGAAAGCGCTCGCAGCGGTGGCAACCTCCTCGTCGTCCGGGGGTATGTCGGTGTCGTTGAAGAAAGTTTCCTCGGCACTGTCGCTGCCGGCGGGCTGCGGTATCGGCGGCGGCCTCAGCAAAACATCGCCCACGGCCGCCTCCTCGCTGCTGTCGTCCGGCATTTCTAGCTCGATGATAACGCTGGCTGGGTCGATGCAGCAGCCGACCTGCCAGCGGCAAGCGACCTCACTGCAGGCCCTGCTCGAGGGGCGAATACTGGCGACGGGGCGCACGGTCGCCTCCCTGGGGTTGGACTCGTCCTTGGTGATTCACGGAAGCAAAGCGGCAGCGAAGGGTGACAGGGTAGTGGAGCCGGGGCACGGGGAACGGAGAAGGCATCATCAGGCGTCCATGTCCGACCACCAGCCGTCGACGGCTCAGCTGGCCGCCCTGGCACTGGGCACGGCGGCGGACGGTAGCAGTAGCAGCAATAATCAACCACAACCTCCTCCTTCCACTCATCATCACGGCGGCCCGGCGGCAGGTGGTGAGCAGGGGGGAAGCTAAAACTACGGTGCAGTTAAGCGCGCGCAGTCCCTTAGTCCCCAGGAAGTCGTCGTCTTTCATACAGTAACGTAGGATAAATAATCGTGCTTAGCAAGGAGTTTGTGGCGGAGAAGGTACGCGCGGTCTCAGTTTAAGGTGCAAGCAAGCAAGCGAACGGACGGTGTTTGCTGCAAACCATGTGCAGCGAGCTTTTTCCGGGCGGAGCAATGTAGATAGGCAAATTGGGAAGCGAGCGGTCTAGCTATTGAAAGTGTGTTTGTGCTTGAGGGCTATTACGATATATTTTTTAGCTAATTTTCTCATCGTCTGAACAGTTCGATTAGCAGACACAAATGGACAGAAGGACTACCCATGCTGCTGTTGCATGGGCAATTCGATTGTTACTTTGAATTGGTAAAGTAACGCACCAGACTTTTATGTAGCTTATTTTTTATTGAATTTGTGCTCAAGCATAGCCAATGTTGGACACGCGTAATTCATATCTTGTGATTTCTAATCCTCATCCTAATATTCATTTATCACACTGCCTTTTATGTTTAGTAATGGATTTGTTTTCCATGGATCGGTTCGTTTGGTCGATATACACTAAAAGGACTACAGGCTGGCGTGGCGAATAGTGCGCGCTGCATTTCATCATATCCCATCCCCCGTTGGCCCCGGGGTTAAAGGATCAACGACATTAGAGATTTGTAAAAACCCGGGCATCTTTGTGCGCAAGGGGTAGAGCATAGTGCAGAGACTGTTTAAAGATTAAAGAACAACTCAATCGCAGGACATTGACCATTGAAGTATCAACAGGTGTGTGTACCTACAGTATATCAAAACAGAACGATCTGCGTATAAAAGCAAACCAATACCAAAAAAACGAGTGAAAGTTGTGACGATTTTAATGAGATTGAGCGTGGTAGTGTTGGAAATTCATGAGCTGCGTGGTGATTTATTTGGGCCCATACTAACGAACGAATTGCAAAATTAGCCCCACCCCCGGAGAATGGGGATTGTCGAAATATCATTAAAAGAATAGGCTTTTTCCCCCACGTCCCTCCACCGATGGGATGTACACGTTTGTTGTCAATCATTATTGTCTTAAAGGGTTGAGTGGTCGTGTAGAAGGACACTACGCTGCATGTTAGCAAAATTAGACTGAAGAAAATGAAATGAAAAGGTGGGTGTGACGGGGCCCGCCCGTAATGTCCGCCCTTTAGTGCGCTAAACTAAAGTATGCTTATCATCCTAGCTAGAGCAATCGTTGTCGTCGTGTGTGTGCGTGTGTAGGAAATGTAGTTTATTTTAGTCTAATTCTCATTCCTACTCGACACAGGACATAACATAATTTGTACAATGTAATAGACTTTACGATCATCAACCCCGTTGCTCTCCCAAACACACACACA